>JAGGAX010025070.1:0-35270 GCA_017657335.1 Termitomyces titanicus | reverse complement strand
CGGCCCAGGAGTCCCTGGTTTGGAAATGAGTATGGACTCCGTAGTACATAAGTACTCGTTCCTTCAATCTCGAAACACGACCTGGGTAGGAAGTTGACATGTATCGCTTCCATTGAAATGACTATTAAAGGATTATTACCAAGATAGAACATCGACTGCTATGCTACTGTGAAGTCGTGTGTTACCTCCATCACCCTATGCCCACGAAAGTGACAAATAAACACGAGATGTAGTGATAAGATGACTATTATATAGAATCAGTGCAAAGAAATGGAAAATGAGTAAGTCGTAGACCGTGTGAACAACCCACAAGTTAGAGATAAGCCTGCGTATCTCCTGGTTCAATGCCGCATCACATTTTATCTGGGTGACTTTGCATCGAGACATCATCACCCGTCCGCGGACGCGTTGTGATCGTGTCAAAAGAAGAGGAAGCCTGAGGTGACAAATCAAATGGGGTACCTGAAGTCCTTGGGAATCAACGTTCAACTTTCACCCTTGATGAGCGAACGATGCAGCTCCATATAGACCGTCTTCACGCCCGAGCATCCCATTACCATGCAAAACCTAGTAAGAAGCCATTAATAACCTGAGTTCAAAGAAGGTATATTGTGTACATCGACATACCTCCATCTTCCTGGCATGCCAACCTACACCACTCGTGACGTTGCCATTGGCCTTTGATAGTTTCTCCATCTCAACTCTGAATGGATGATCAGGTTCAAGATCGCGACGCAATATACTGCCTCGATCCGAGCCAAGTTGTGCGACCCACCCACTTGCAGTGTCGACGTACCAGCCTCGACCACCCTTGCTTCTTATGATCCTCCATGTCCCAGCGCCAGCGCCCAGGCCAGCAAGTAGAACTGTTGAAAGCTCCACAACTCTCAAGTTCGTCGGCGGAGGAGCGCTTGATGTCGATGACGCCAGGCTAAAGGAGAATGGTGGGGTGCATAAAGGACGAATAAGTTGGGTGTGCAGTGCCACAGAGGACTGCCTCGCAGAGCCACGTTGAGCGCCTGCTGCTACTGGCCGCAGACCACAGTCCAGCTCAGGAGAGGTGCTCACAAGAGTAAGAATCTCGACATTTGGTGCTGTAGTCTTCAAGAAGTCGGATATAGCTCTGAGCTCCAAATTGGGTATATGCGAGAGCCCCAAAGAACGGAGCTTAGGCTGCGTTGGTAACAAGCTTAAGATATCACGAGTGAGGGGCGCACTGGAAAGGTCAAGGTATACGAGTACACCCTTGGTGAAACAGGGGGCCTTCGTTACAATATCTCGGAGGTCAGACTCAGAGATATCTGTGGCGAAGGTTGCATCACCATAAAGGTTCAGCTCCCTCAGTTCCCCAGTGACTTGGGAATCGATCAAAAGAGTCTTGAAACTGGCGCTTGTCAACCTGACGCATCGAGCAAGTGCCAAGGACTGTAGACGGACAGTAGGGGATTCCCCGAGTGCAAGAATGATATCGGGGGTTACGCGGGTTCCAGAGAGATCGAGATGAGTAAGAGACGGGAATGCTAAAACAAGAGGAGAAAGAACACGAGGCACGACGGACTTAACGCCACGTAAACCAAGACGTTGCAGGCCAGGAATGGTTAGAGACTCTTCGCGAAAGCGTACTGCACGGCGTGACTGCCGGCTGGTGAAGTCGTGCGAGTCGGCCTCGTCGTCACTAGTCTCGGCATCAGCTGGTGGTAGTAGATATGTATTTACGAATTCCGTCAAAGCATTGACGAAAACGGCGCTGACACAACCTGTCAGATCCACTGCTTCAAGATCTCTACACTCTCGTCGCCTCTCGCGATCTTCTTCCTCCGTATCGTGAACGTCGACAACTAGACTGCGTCCGCGACATGGGCGCCAACGACCACGTGAAGGAGCGCCACGAAGGAAGAGTTCCTTGAGCACGGGGAGAGTCAATGCCCCGTCCATGTATTCAGTTGCACCAAATACGGCGAGATTGGGCATTTCCTGATAGAAATCATAATTGAGCCAATCACATGAAGAAACAGTCAGATGATGATCGTACCTTTAGTATGGCTTCGACGCGATCACCGGTAACAAAGCGGCCGTGGACTCCTTCATCGATCGAACGCCGCATACCAATAGTCCGGAAATGATTGAAATCGAGATGGTGGACGAAACGTCCAGGGCGAGGATCGTGCGGTGTAGGCACTGATACAATTGAGGGTTGCCTAAGCATTCAGTGGAGTAGGTATTACTCACCATAAACCCCAGGTTCCCTCTCTTCTAACACGTTCTGTATGGCATCGCTGATGGAACGGATGAGCTTCCAGCGAGCGGGACTCTTACTTTTCGGACGGAGTCGTCGGGGACTCGGATCTCGAGATACAACAGGGGAAAGCAATTCAGGAGAAATGCTTTCGTCAGGGACCGCAAACGTCTCCAGGATGCTCTCCTCTAACAATTTCTCTCCGTCTCGAGACGCGGAAACAGATCTCGAGGACTTCGCAGCTGCCCTGGCCGCAGCTTTGATTGTATGGTCCAGGACTTGATCAACGGTTTCTTCGTTATAGTCCCACGCGATCTCTTCGACGAGGGAAAGCCAAGTGATAGGCAATCGTACTTCGACCCTAAGATGAGTCAGTGTAAAAGCTAAAATCTAGCTAAAACTTGACATACTTGGTCCATAGCCAGGGCTTCGCGGCTTCGTACCACGTGTGGTCTACGAGACAGAGGTTTGCCAAGGTCCGACGGGTGACGGGTTCGGGCCAGCTACTACCAGGCAAGGATGATGGAAGGGCGGTCGGAGTGCCATAGTCTTTTTGGACTAATGGGTCGAGGGATGGTATGTCATGTTGGAGACAGAATGAGTAGATGCAAGCACAGATAATATTCTGAAGTTCAGATGGGTAATGGAGGGGGCGAGAAGGACCTGTGTTCATTAAAGCAGGGAGCTACGAAGGACAAGCTGGACGCCGAGGCAGCTGTGTTCTTATAGAAAACCGGCAAGAGCGCGGAAGTTGAAGTTATTTATAAAAAAAATTCTCTTGTCACATCGCGTGCGCAATTCAAATTTGAAAATCGCGTCAGACATACGTCGCGACACTTCCTTTTGGGGATGTCAATCTCCTAGTTCCGACCCGATTTGGATCGGAGACTGATGATGTCCTTTCGGCATCTTGTTTCTGCGTACGGGCTTTTGGAGACCTCCAAACCACTTCTCTTTTTTGTACTCTCCCGCTGGCTGCTCTATCAGGCAATTAGCTCATTCAATGATGTCTCACTATGATTCACCACTATTTTTCAATCAAGCAAGCAGAACATTCTCTCACCTTTGGACAAGTTCCGTTAACATGCATCCATAATAACTGTCCTGCTCAGTACTGGTTGGGGACACTACCGGTTTTTTGGGGACTCGATGACCCATCTCAAGCTTATCAATGGCAACTACGGCGTGCCTCCTCCGTAGCGGCCAGTTTAACAAGTAAATTCTTGGTTAAACGCATCTTGCGGTTTGGAACTCACGTATGTATCTATTTATAACCTGTTCCCAGAATTATAACCTTCTCGAATTCTACCTCCGCACTATAGGCGAGAAGCAATGGTTTTACGCTGTTTATTTTTAGATATGGGGAACACTTTAACTGATGCAGTTTCCTCACGATAGTCATGGGGATACGTCCTTTAACTTTATCTGTCGCAATCTTGTTGCCTCATGGATTTCTTCTGGGACAAAAGCAGCCACCAATGATCAATCACTCAACCCCTCTTGGACGATCACTTGATCAAGAACGACAGCCCAGTTGCACAACCCTCTCAAAGGTTGTTTTCAATTTCACGTTGATTGAGCTGCTCGATGCTCTTTGCTCTTTGTGCTAAAAATAATCGCCCTATCACTCAGGATGAAATTTTTTAGCTCGCTACAACGTAATCCGAGGTAAATATCCACCTAAAGATAGCCAGGCTCATTACTTTATCGACTCTAGGAATGGAATACAATGAGTCTTATTGGATATAGTTACGATGACATGGAACCTCAAAATACTAACCCTGCGACTTACAAACTTCTACTTATAAACGAATCGCATCTTTGTCGGACCGACGATAGCCTTTGAGTAAATAATGCGGCTTGTTCTCAGAACCACAGACCAGATATGTATCAATCTAACTTTCTATTTCTAAAGAAACTAAGATGTATGGTAGGTAATTGCCGAGAACAGTTCTCGTTAGGTCACTTGTGTCAGTACAACCTCTTGAAATAGGACGATATCAGGAACCTGGCTTCAAGAATCATTGAATACGCTCAGCCGCCTTGTTCATAGGATGTCGTTTTTGGCCCTGTCAGGGCATGTGAATGAAATGCATCATCACAAGGCCAGGACCTCCCGGCCCTAACCCAGCTATAAGTATGTGTTTACATCCACATCAATGTACACTCATGGACCATACACGATGAGAACATGCATATCGGAGATACTCTTCGAAGTCCACACTTCTTTGGCTCTCATCACCAACCAGTCGGGGTCGAGCTGCCTACTTCGATGTCTAAATAATGATCTTTTGGTCTACCTTGCACATGTTTTCCGCCGAGGTCATTTTCGGACGCTACATACACATGTACACCTCTTATGGACTAGTGGTCTCGTCAGTCAGAATTTTCTGAAGGTCTTTCCACGCATCCCTTCTTCTGAAGCCTTCTCCGAAGACTGTGGCTACCTAGAATGTTTATATATGTATAAAATAAAGCCACGATTCAGAAGTCAAATACCACACGTCTAACGTGATGGAATAGAGATGGAGAAGAACTATCTCAGAGCAGTAATATGTAATACAAATCGTCCTCCGATTCCAACCAATTTTCGTAACTCCCATATTTTTGATTGTCCCGTACCCAGTAATCCCAGCCTGAGAGGCATGTCCGCGTCCCCAGGTACTCTCAGGTACAGCCACTTTGAGTACATAAGGTTTCGTTGTTCACATCGATACAATAATTGTGTATGTAGCTGTGTCAATCATTTCAAATTGTTCCGAATGGGTCACGGCATGTAGTGGAAGAGCCAAGCGTTTTTATACAAGATCCGAAGTTTCAACAAACTCGACTTTCGACATGTGACCTGAGCCAAGCAACGGGTCCTCAAGGATTGATGTTTTCAAGAAGCCAGAAATCACGTACAAACCATTGTGCGTTCACATGATCGTTATTCATAGGAAGGCACTGGTAGGGATGAGAAAAATATATATGGGGAAACAATCATCTCAAGAAACCTCGGACAATCTGTGTTGTATTTAGAAAACGTGTATTGGTTGCCAACAATAATAAAATCCGCAGTCAAGAAGTCTACGCACAAAAGGACAGACCTTGCGAGGAGACCCCTAGTAGTGACGGCGCAGTTCTCGTAACATGAGAACAATTTAAAAACAAGAGGAAGTTCCTGTCGATCGATGTATGAGTAAGTAGTACCAACAATGTTCCTGGATAAATGTCCCGGTCTTCCGGTACTGAATATAGTCTAGCGTCTGACGTAGAACGAATACTGATTAAACATCCAAATCAATGAGGTGGCTGGGAAAGGCGTCAGCGGTGTTCGTATGCCTTCAAAGGGAAAGCAGCTGACTAGAAACAATGACAGGAGATAAGAGCCCTGGATTCATGGATGCACTGCGGTAGATAAGCCACTCTGAAGAAAAATGACCAAAAGCAATGAGATATGTAAGCATCGCTATGTCATAGCACCTGTTCACGTTGAAACTCAGCTATGCAAAAGCAGTGTATGTAATGAGAGATCACAAACACTTTGTCATGGATGTTGTACGCTGCATAAAGGCGCACAACTGCGGAGGTAAGAGTCCAGACTGCGAAAGTGCGTGCCTGCAATGCGGTGACTGCAAGAATGTGAAGGCGTTCAGGACATTTTGTAAAGGGATAAGATGCGTCGTACCAGTATGAGGTTTCACATTATATATCCTACTCGTCAATTTGAGGGTCGCAAAATTTTGGAGTGAGTTGAAAACAGCAGCTGCTGCGACAAGGAGTTGCCAGTAGGCGAGCAGACCTTCTGATTTTGGGAGCCCTGATATCATTCAAATTCAATGCATTGAATAGAAAAAGCAGCTCACAATCATGCATCCCTTGCAACATCTCAATTACGGTGTACTTTACAAGTCGTGAAGAAAGAAATAGCGACGGAGGTAAAACTCGGCAAAAGCATGCGCTCCCTCCCGATTAAGGATTATATAATCAAAATTGAGGGGCAATTAGCAGCCTGTCACCGAGATTGCACATACAACTTTTTCGTCCGACACCAGGCGCATTAGGGCGCATTCCGCGTATGGCCGACCAAGAAGCGCCACAACGCACTGCATCCATCCGTTCTGTAGCTAGCAAGTCTAGTTGTGCAAGCGGGGTTAGCCTTACACGCCAAGCCAGGACCAGGAAGAGGGCAAGGACCGTGACTGGTGCCTCATCCACGCGTGTTGAAAGCACATCGAAGAGCTCAGTCTTCGAACTACCCTGGCCTGGTGGTAGTGTCACTCAAGAGCCTCTACCATCTATCCTATCTTCGCCAAAAACTGTTCAAGGCGCGCCTCCCCGACCCAATCGGTCACCCCATAGGATCACCGGCGAAGTAGCGAAGGCCGTCCTCGTTGGTGATGGAGCATTCGAAGTTTCGCGACAGGATGGGAAGCCCACGATGACCAGTCTAGTAGTCGAGGAAATCCGGACTCATCACGGTGTTGCCAAACTCGTATGTTTTTTATGATCTTCTGACGGAGCGTTGACCAAACAGCTTCATAGACCAGGCAAACTTCCGGTATGCAGATTCTGCCAACTGCCTCCCAACCGGAACCTCCGTTGTCGGCTTTCTCCAGGGATCCTGAGATGACAGGAATTGATCCTACGTCTGTCAACATGCGGGACTCAGTATCAACTCGCGTGTCCAGGCAGTCGTCTCTATATCCTCAATCTCATTCGACGACAACTGATACAGATTTACCACCATCTCCACAATCAATGATAGACGAGAACGACAGATACGACCCCTCATACGATCCCGTGGTCAACGAAACGCAAATGTATGACGGGGACGACGTTTCTTATCGGCTTCAACTGCTGGTCAACAACAACTATTTCCTTCCACCTGCTCACTCAAAACCATCTGCAGCGGACTTTGCAGCCATGGAAAAGACTGTTCAGAAGAAACCGTCTACTCCAACGTTTTTCGAACGGCTCCGTGGTCGATCAAAATCAAAACCGCCAACTCCAACTGGTACACTATCCTCAGGCTTCAATCCAACCGGACCAGCATTGCGAACTACTGCCGATTCCATCACCACTGCCCAACTCTTACGACCGCAACCACTGCGAGGTTCGACCCAAATTCCATGCGGGCATCCTGAAGCTCGCACAGGTAGGGTAGTTGTAGTTCGCGAAAAGATGGAGGATCTAGCCGTCGCTGCGAAACAAGCCGAGCAGGAAATGAAAGCCAGGGCATTGCGACGCGATCAGGGTCCCCAGAATGAGCGAACCACTGTCACTGATGTCATTGACCCGACGGATACTGTTGACCTACCACCGCCGTCTTCAGATTATCCGTTCGCTGTACAGGCTTCAGCGCTACATGGCTTAGGTGTCCAGGACTCTCTGGGTGCAGCATTACTTGCTGACCGTCTACCACCTCCACATAGTCCCGATATGTCTGCTTCTGACCCTGACGATCGTTGGAGAAAGGCTTTATTACACGAGGCTGTTCACCACTCGCTGGATAATACGCCCGATACTTCGTTTTCTATGTTACAAGCAACGTCAACGCCTCTAGCTTCACCGCTGACAGGCTCGTCACAGGCTTCTCGGGCACTTGAGTTTTCCTCAATGCCTTTACTGGATCAGCGTATCGTCAACAGCTGCGGATTATCAGATAAATCTACCTCCGTTATATCGAAAAAGAAATCTAGTCAGAGTGTGGCTAAGACTTCGTCATCCAAGTCTCGATCCAAACGACCAGGTAGTGGCAAGCTTTCACCGAATGATACTTCGGTTGGTGTGCTGCCCCTTCGTTCGACGACTCCTTCTGAGCCACTCACTCCACTGACGCCCGCGCCTCGAAGACATGTCATTAATTTATCGCATTCTACATCACAGGACGAGCTGGAAAATCATGTTCAACCTACCGAAGGCTCATCGCGTGTAGATCTCAGGAAAACGGTTTCATCGCCGAGTCTTTCGGAGACATATGACTCTGACGCTAGGAGTTTAGCGCAAACGCCACCTCCGCTCCCTAGACCCGCCCAGTCCTTTGTATCCTCCAGTGAATTGGAGGAGAAGCCGAGTCACATGACGTTACAATGTTTCACGACTGAACACGATCACGATTTGGTTGATGGCGATAGAACACCCCGAATATCTTTAGAGGGTCGTCCATCTCTGTCGTTATCTGAATACTCACAGCCATCACCAACGATGTCAGCCTTCCGTGATGCACCACCTGACATGAATGATGACAGTGTGAATCAAGCACGATGGCAACGAAGTGTAGAGATCCTTCCTACCAACGAAAGCCCTGTTCCTCGATACTCGGCTACGTCACCTCCGCCAAGAATATCCTCTTCTTTGACATACTTTGCCCTCTCCCCACCACCCCGATCGTCATCTATCAACTACCAAATTCGCTCAACTCCCTCTCCTCGCGTCTCTGAAAATGATCATACTCCTCAACATTCGACACCACTTGTTGACGATACTCCGTTAATCATAACTGATGCGGAGCCTACCCCTCCTGCATTTCCTCTTTTACAGCGGCGCGGTCTTCCAAACGGAATGCAACTCTCTCTGGAGATACCACCGACTAATATTGTTGTTGCAATTCACTCGGCCCCTGCACCATCGTCTCCGACAACTTTCTTCGATGTTATTCAGTCTCAACCCAGCGCCTTAGATGATCTTGAGTCTTCCGACGAAAGCGACTCAGAAACGGATGTTACACAACTCAGTGCGTCTGATCCTGGGTTGGACTCTCCCATTGCTCCGGCTACATCTCGGTCTCCTCTAATGCGACTCGGCAACCATTCAACTCCGTATATAAGCCACGCTCGTAATGAAATACCTCGCCCATCGACTGGAATCAAAGATAAGAAACCCATTGGGAACATCCCTGTGCGTGCTCCATTCTTCCAAGAAAGAGGAGGGAAGAGCGATCAAGGCCACGGTCCTCCGGTGTCTTCTTTCGACTTCTATAAATACGCACAGCAAAATGGTACCGCAACGGAGGGGCCCAGGAGTTCGGACATTATAGGTAAACGAAGATCAACTGTTGGAAACGTGTCAGCGTGGAAGACAATGAATCCGAAGGCGCAAGAATCGCTTAGAAAACTAGATGGAATGCTCATTCAACATATGGCGGCTGAAAGGGACACGATTAAACGCATAGCAGCTACGGCCCGGGCTCGATCTAATAGCAACATACATATACCCGTAGAGCGTGGGTCTTGACCTCGCCATCTTAATACCTTATCACCTTATTTTTAAATACCTCCGATACCCATGTGCTTGCTTATACAATACCTTGCTTTGCCTTCGCACATAGAGAAAATCCCTCCTACCTTTGACATCACAAAAAGGTAAGAAACGCTGTCGGAGCACTGCGTTCCTTCAAAGAGTCATACATCGACTTAGACTTGAACATGTTTAGACGTGTGCACGGTATTATCCAACGTGCATGGGTAAAGTGAATATAGATATGCAATAAATTTTCCTTGCTTCGATTCGGACGAGTCATTCAAAGTCATTCATTGTCAGTGAACGGGTATTATTGAATAAGATCAACCCTACTCAGTAAGGGTGTCGCTTTTTGCCGAACCGCACTTCTGACTGACCTAGATCACCATCAAAGTACTTACTACAGTACAGTCATCCGACGACATACCCACCAAGGTTCAACGCAGTTCACGACCCCATTCCTCCATTCTATGGACGGATTTAACGACAGGATATACTATCCATACTCATGGCATCAGGTACAGGCCTATTGTTTCTGCACTAAAATCCGACTGACCTAGATCACCATCTATCCAGTCCCACGACCAGGTATTATTACTTCATGCAACATTCGGTCGTGCCCCACTTAGTGTCTGTCTTTTAGGCCACTGTGCTAGTAATTGTACCTCATGATACCCAAGTGGAGGAAGTCTTAGTACGTCCGCATAAAGTCTTCTCTGAATTCAGCTGGACTACGTTCCATTAGGTCATCGTTGAGCGTAATTATTTACTGGTTGGTGTAGAAGGTCAAGTGCCACTAGTCAAAGTAAGTTTCAACCTCAGTATTGGTCTGTTGCTCACGGATCATAGGGTCGGCTTTACAGCAACGTGAACACGACAAATTCTGTGTGGCAGTTGGAGTCCAGAAATCAGCGCTTAACGGGAAGAGAACGCACAGCATCCACAATTTCAACATCCTCAACACCGTCTTCGTACGCCTTCATATCAGACTTGGAAATAACTAGTAGTTTTGCTGCATCACTCGAGAGTGGCCAGGTCTCTGACACAGAGGATATATCTCCTTCCCCCACCTATTCGCCGCCGAGTTCGGACGAACGCGTCCTTCCACCTTCTTTGAACCGAGATTCAGGTGCTTCACGTTCTACTTCTCCAGGTCATGGATTACCCAGCATAACATCTTCCTATACCACCTCTCTTGAGTCGTTGTCAGCCCCAAATTCCGGAAAACTACTCACCCTTCATTTGGAGAAAGAGGTGTCAATCATATGGCCATCCTTAATTGCGGGTCCAGCTCCAGATTATCTCGCCCCTCCTGTGACCGATTCTGTCCTGGTCAACGCAAGTATCGAGCTTGAGCACCAATACAATATGGACCCTACCAGTCTAGTGTTGTTAGGCTTAGAACAATTTGACATACGCAAAGACAAAGACGAGGCGTTCGAATATTTCATGTCAGTAGCTGTATCATTGAACTGATGTTTGCTCAATCTGATGTTCTTCCTTAGACGAGCATGGCGCCAGGCCCATGTGCCCACAGCTTCCATGAGGATTGCATTTCACTACTTACCCGTTGCTTCGACTTATGACTTCAAAGTCTCTGAGAAGCCGGCACCTCGTGGCACCACTGGCTATTACCTACAGTGTCTTGGTGGGGAACGTGGGTTGGCCCAGCTCTATGTCGATGCAGGCCTCCTCCATCTTGAAGGGGCTGCAACTACTCTTTTATCTGTTTCCTATTCGAGCCTGTCGTCGCTCCGCGTACCCCTGCATGCGCAAGTAGGCGAGGGTGGTACCGAGGCATGGATGCGAGATCGGAGTGCTGCGGCTGAATACTTTGAACGTGCACAGTTATTGGACCCTAGCCTTGAGATCCCTGCCCTCCCACAGGTGGAGCCGCGTTATCATGTCGAAGAGCTGGAAATGCCATATATCGACATGGCGGCATCCGAGCTCGGGAGCCGTTCTGATGCCTCCCAGCACACAGACGCAGACTTTCTGCGTCGTCGGAAGAAAAAAGAAGAGATATCTCTGTTCGACCATTCAGTTGGGGAAGATGATGCGAATGATGCTTGGTATGTTCTTCCCGGACTTGTTGGTGCTGGTACAGCATTACTTGTCGTTGGCATTGTGGGAGTGTTGAGTCTTTCAAATTGGTCCAGGAGGAATCAGAGCTCCTGATAGTTATGGATCATGACATGTATTGAATGATTGTAGTTGTATCATAGCTCTCGACTTTCGAATCATGTATCTTTTCACATCTAATACATAAGTAGATGGTGTTCTGGCAGAAGGCGCCAATATTTCAATCATCACCAGCCCTCACGTGTTGAAAACATTGATATAACATCAACATGATTTGAGCACAACTCTCTCCATCAACTCTTGGTCTTCCCTTCTTCGCGCGCAGTAAAAATGTCTACTGATCAATCAGGGGAGACAGAAGTGACCACTTCCAAGAGGTGTGCATTGATAGTCAAAGTCTTACACGCCTTATTCACATCAGACCTACAGCGCCAGAGTCGTTTTGCCCGGGATGAAGGTCGTCCAACAAGCAGACCCCGAATCAGATGAGGAACCAGTGGAAGAGGGTAATATAGAGGAGCCTGAGGACGGCGACTTTCTCGAGGACTTCCCTGATGAGACAGAGGTGAGCTCTGCTACATACCTTGATCTCCACCCCTTTTCAGAGCTTATACAACCTCCGCAAGGATTTAGAACTAGTGCATGCACGGATTGGATCTTTGACAAACCTTCGACTTCCTCGATTCGCGGATCACCTGAAGCGGCTATGTCTGAGGCAGAATTTCGTCTCATTTTTGGATCCTGAGGTCTTCAGCGTGCTTACGAACTTGGAAGAGCTTGACTTGTATGATAACAAACTCAAGACAGTAGGAGATGCACTTCTGAAGCTCTCAAAACTCGAGCGAGTACAATTTATCCTTGACTATTTCATGGTCTGACTCGAATTATTTGTCAGAACGCTAGATCTATCGTTCAACCTACTCAAGGCAATCCCTGAAGGATTCGCGTCTCTCATCTCCCTACATACCATCTACTTCGTGCAAAACCGAATATTGAAGATCACTGGTCTTGAGTCATGTATCAGTATACGAAGTCTGGAACTAGGAGGTAACAGAATACGGGTGCGTCAAGATTTTTACCTTTACTACTTGCATACTCAATGAAACAGAGGATAGAGAACATAGAGTCATTGGTGAACCTTGAAGAACTTTGGCTTGGGAAGAACAAGATAACCAAACTAGAGGTGCTAGGCACTTTACACGTCGTCTGTTTAGGTTGTTCACATGAAATAGAATCTAGGAACGTTGAAGAAGCTTAAGATCCTATCTCTGCAGTCTAACCGGATTACCAAGCTGGAAAATCTGGAGGAATTGGGAAATCTTGAACAGTTATATCTGAGTCATAATGGCGTTAAGCGGCTGGAGGGATTGGACAAAAACGTCAGGCTTTCGTTCCATTACATGTCGCTCCCTCCACTCACGAGAATACAGACCAAGCTCACCACTCTTGACTTGGGAAGCAACTTCCTGTCAGCAATTGAGAACATATCGCATCTGACTCGTTTAGAAGAACTCTGGGTGCGATCTTCTTGTGTTTTTACCTCCTACATGATTCACACCCCTATAGCTAAGTGGGAATGGCATCCCTGATCTTCTAACATTGGAATCACAGCTTGGGGCCATAAAATCTCTAGAGACTTTATACCTCGAGGCAAATCCATGCCAGACGAAGGATATGGTTGGTTATCGGAGAAAGATCATGTTGGCATTGCCTCAGCTCAAACAAATCGACGCTACGTTAGTATTCCTCCCAAATGATGATGCTACGGACAATTGACCGGCTACTCTTCCTTTTTAGATACGTTCGACAGGCGTAGTGTTGCTTATTTTATGCAGATTTGAACTTGTTAACGTTTTCTTTTGCGTTCTGATAATACGCTTTGAATAAGAGTTCTTAGTTTTGAAAGGGTCTGTTTACATATTCATTATACATCGCAATGGGAGCTGGGCGGATCAAAGGCTTTTCATTGCGCCATTGAGAAGTCATGGCTCTTAGTTGGAACGTTCACTTTCTCGAGAAACAAAATGCTCAATCGGAGACTCCTCACGCTCTCATTATCTTGAACCAGTCTTTTTCCCGCGAGCTTTTAAACCGCGTCTGGAATGCGTGTATCTGGCGTGCGTGCGCGGACGGTGGTGCCAACAGACTGTATGATACGTTCAACGATGATCCTGAATCGCGCACAATGTAAGTTGCGAGTGGACGTCCGTGTGCTTGTTAATTAACATCCTTGCTATTGGGCGCAGCTATCTCCCAGATCTGATCAAAGGCGACTTGGACTCGATTCGAGATGATGTGCGCTCGTTCTATCAATCTCTCGTGCGTTTCTCTTCGCCCCGACATCGATTGGGTTATTTATATCGCGTTATGTAGGGCGTCCCAGTAGTGCATGATGCAGATCAAGGCTCAACCGACCTCATGAAGTGTGTAAAGGCCATCGAGGAAAGAGAGAATAGTGCACCTGGGCCCAAGTATGACACCGTCATTCTCGGCGGACTGGCAGGTCGTCTTGACCAGACAATTCACACTCTGTCCTATCTACACAAGCTACGAAAAACCAGAGATCGCGTCTTCGCAGTCACGGACGACAACGTAGGCTGGGTACTTGATTCAGTGCGATTTTACGCCTTTTTACTTTATCTCCAATCAAATCTAACAATCCAACAAGGGTGAACATGTCATAGAAATCGACCATAACCTCCTAGGCCAGACCTGTGGTTTGCTGCCCGTCGGAGTTGATTCAACGATCCTTACAACGTCCGGCTTGCGATGGAACCTGGGTTCGTGGACACCTCGAGACGGGTGCTGATTATTTTGCTCACTATTGAAATCATGACTACAGAAGATTATCCTTCGTCATTCGAGGGATTAGTATCAACATCGAACCATCTTGTTCCCGAAGAGAAGGAAGTCCGAATCAAAACTTCACGCCCAATATGGTGGACTGCAGAAATCAAGAAGTCAGGCTTGGTGTAATGATAGGTCTTGGTCACTGGTGTAGTGGTTGAAGTAAATATATGTGATGTGCGTGTAGTATACATAACATGAGGAAGTTCAAACGCCGTCTAAACCGGATATGGATGGCACAGTCAATCTGAGAATCCTGTACCACCTCATGTCAAATCGCACCATTACTGTCCTTTATTTTGCAGCGGCCTCGACGGCCATTAATCTGACTGAAGAGATTGTGCCCCTCCCTGGCGATGGACCTTTCACTCTCTCATCGCTAGTTGCACTCCTCACCACACGACACCCAGGAACCACCCTTGCAAAGGTACTCGAGAGTAGTCAATGGAGCGTGAACGCAGAGATGGTAGAGGATCCAGAGACGATGGAACTGAGCGGGGGTGAGGAGGTCGCTGTAATTTGTCCAGTCTCTGGGGGATGAGAAGAAGACTGTTGTATCATGGTAAGTGAGCATCAGATTCCAACTCATTCTAGTCCTGACTCTTGTTAACGTTTGCTTGTTTCAAACATCCTTATTTTTTTGTTTTGTCTGGTTCTGTCGGTAGATGTCTTGATAGACCATCAGTTATACCCCCGAGGCTCGTGCAGCTGTGATCTGTCCCGACACAACGATCAAGTACTTATTTCGGCACTCCACATCCGACCTTTGTAACATGGCCCCTTGTGCAAAATTTCAGGGAATGGACTTGCTGGAGAAAATAGACGCCTGAAACCGTATCTTCAATGCCAGTACCCAATGTCGACCGCAGGATCAGAACAAGTCTGAACGATATATATCTTACTTCTCACTTCTTCATGATCAGCGTCCTACAAAGTCATTATCGCTTCGATCTGAACCAGATGCTCCAGAAGTATTGACAGAACGTATAAGAATCAAAATCAACGCAGACTTTGCGCACGGATTGGCTCTGTGAGCCCTCCCGCCGCCGGTAACCCGGGATAAATAATTTTGTTGGGATCTACGCGGAAAGCTAGTCTCATACCAAGACGTCCACGTAGTACGTAGTTGCTCGCCTACCCGAAAAGCAGCTCAGGGAGGTTTTGGCGGTGTCGACACGATCTGAGAGAAGAGGTTTATGGACTCGGAGTTTCTTCAACAACAATAGTTTTTTCTACAGGTGTGATGGTTGGGAGCAGTGGAAGAATGATATTCTCCCCCAACCAATCCAGGTACTCACAGCCAACGCACATTGCCTGGTACTCGTCGTCAGAGAGCGGTCGCCTACTCCGGTGGCTTCCATCAGCACTGTTACGACTCTGCTCTCGATTCTTGCGTCAACTTTGTCAAACTATACAATTTAAAACTCGTCCTCCTCGAGATTCGCTATCATTCTTTATGCCACCACATCAAGCCTCGATCTGTACGAAAACACCTCTTGAGTATCTGTAACCACACTGTTGGTAGAAGTCCATGACGACTCTTTCGAAATTCTCCTTCCAATCCACAAAGTGGACGATTTTTTCGAGAGAAAAGAGTAACCGCAAGATACGTCACCACACCGACCCACATAAACAATTCATTGCTTATTTGAAGAGTACTTAAATCTTCTAGGTTTCCTTACGGCGTGAGCTCTGGCTCGAAGCGGACGGCACTCATCCCATTCTTTCTTTCTTGTATTAAACGCCTAAGGAAGTTTTTTTCTGTATAGGCGGTCAATGCAAGGCTGCACCTCATTAAAGCGACATTTCGTTGGTCCTCTCGCGCATTTCTACGCCACGTCCGAACATCATCCATTCTCATCCATGCATCGGCATCACATCGTGGCGCCGACAAATCTCATATTGACATTGATCCAAGACCTTCCCTTTGCTTTCCCTTAAAACAAACAAACTTAGGATCTTTTCCAACACCATTACGCACGTACGATGGGGCTGTTCACCTCATTCATCCTGGACATATAATACGTTTACGGGGATCGTTCTATGTATTTTATTTCATTGCTCTTGTTAAACCGTGATTTTTCCATCTCGCGTAATACTAAGATCTTCCTTACATATAGGCCTTATCATTCGTTCACACGACAGATAGTTATTTATTTCTGTTCCCAAGTGTGGTGTAATTTACATCTCCTTATAAATAGCCTTAGCTACATTTAACAATTACCGACCTTAGCTCAGTTGGTAGAGCGTGAGACTGTAATGGTTGAATCGTCTATCTCAATGTCACCTGTTCGATCCAGGTAGGTCGGATGCCTTTTTGAAAGCTCTTGTCATCCTTTCCGTCACGCGGAATCCGAGTCCGTGACTACAAACATAGCATTGTCTTCATCGCTTTCTAATTCAATGTTGATTCTCTAGCTGGTGAAGACTATGCCACCGTCGAGTAATTCCAGCAAGGGGGTTAGCGTGAGCTCCTTCCTGGACCTAAAGGCGGAAATAGTCAGACACGAGGAAGAATTCGCGAAGACAAAAGCTGCTGGGAAGGCTAAATATATCATTGGAGGTGTAAAGCGGCCAGACAAGGTGTAGCGGACTACCTAAAGCATCATCCTCTCAGCACTAACTCCTTCCTAGAAACCTACTGTCTGGGCCAAACAGAACAAGGGCCTTCAAGCTCGGGCTGCTCGAGATGTGGAGCTTGAGGCTGTGAGCAAACCGACATTGGAATCTGCGCGTGCCGCTTTAGAACGCAAGGCAAAGATCTACGACAAACTGCAAAAAGGAAAGACAGGTGGGCTGAACGACAGACAATACGATGCTCTCTTGGTCGACGTGAGGGATGTTTCTTTTTCACAACCGCGATGCTGAATCTACCCCGACAGTTCGACTCAAAGCCCAGTTCTGGGAATTATGGATCAGACAGCGATGATGTTGACGAATCAGTCAATGACGAGGTATGTCTTGGTTTTATCAAGATAACCCAGCATCTGACACATACAAGGACGATCCGATGGTGGAATATGAGGATGAGTTCGGTCGTATTAGGATGGTCAGACGCAGTGAAGTTCCTAGAGCCTTCGCTTCGGCCCTGGACGAACCGGATGAAGACGAGTATGTCATCTCCTTCTCTTGGTTGGTTCTCACTCATCATTTTATCTTAGGGACATTGTTATCCGTAAGCTACTTTTTCTCCTTCTAATCCTAAAATGACCAACAATCTTAGGCAACCCGGTTAATCACTTCCCTATATACGAACCTAGTGCTGAACGAGTCGCTAAAATCACAGCAAAGTTTGCGGAAGAGAATAACCCATTAAATAGTCACTATGATGCCTCACGGGAGAATCGAGCCAAAGGCGCTGCTTTCTACCAGTTTTCCGGTGATGAAGAGACGCGGCGGAAACAGTTGGAGGAACTCAAGGCTGCGCGAGAGGAGACGGGACAAATTCGGCAGGAGTTAGGTGCAGTGGACGTGCGGCCTGGCGAAATTGAGGGTATGCAGGACACTGGGGACGGGGGACGAAGTCGGGCAATGGAAAAGAGAAAGAGGGAGCTAGAGGAGAGACGAAAATTGCTGGATGCAAAACGTAGGAAGGTTGCAGGCGGGACTGTTTCTCCAGCGTCGCAACCACCCTTGGCACCTACATCAATGAGCTCAGCCTCGGATGCACAAATACCCTCTCCATTTCCAGCTTCAGTTGACCCTCTTGCTACTCTTGAAGCGAAGACCAGATCGAGTCGCGACAAGGGCAAAGCTAAGGCCATCCCAACCTCTGATGCTGATCAATTTTTGGCGCAACTAGAGCATGACTTTCTTTCCAAAGGACGATAATAATCACTGCTATCGCGTCAGGCTCTTCTGCCTTGACGAGAAGCTACGAGGGTCATCGTACGATTCGAGTAGGCGGATTTCTGTGCCAACGACGAAGGAATTCCTCTCCTCTTGAAGTCAGAAACAGCAATCTTCGTGAGGGAGGGGCACAATTCGCAGTCAAGTTTTGAAGGCAGGTCCAAGCCGTCAGGCGTGTCAGTTTGGTGCGTGACACTGATTGTAGACCGATGCGGGAGCTGAAGAGGCGCGAGAGAGGGACAGACATGACACAATCTCGGTTAGAATGTAGCACACGACCTTTGAGCGTCGCTTTACCGGACCCGGAATCACAAGTTCTCAGCATCTCATCGAGTTTTGATCTATGTACTGGTTTTTTTCTATGTTACCTCGTAGCCAAAAAATCAAATTGTTGACGACGATCTCTACGTATACACGTATGTAGGGATCGGAACAAGGTTAGAAAATCATCCATGATACACTTGAGCAAGAGCAAGAAAATTGGAATTAAGAGGGATATCCATATGTGTATCTCCCAATATGAAGATATGTGCACGGATGCAAATGCAGATAAAATTAGGACAAAAGATGCGGGGTAAATAGTTTGAGAAATCATGATAGTCATAAACGAAGAAAGATTGGGTGAATATGGCGGGAATTTTCCGTACTGTTCGTTCACATGATGACACACCACCGATTCTTTCGCTCGTTGGAGGGAGTCTGGGGTTGCCTATTTGCTACACCTTGGGTCTCGGTAGATTCTTGGGCCACTGAAGGGCCTTCGTCAATCGAGGGGTTTCTCACGGCTACGAGTTTTTTGGCAGTAAATTCTCCTTTAGCGACTTCCATGAAAGCTCGACTTTCGTCCACAGTCTTCGACGGCGAAAACCAGGCTCCCGGGAAGAAACGTGAAGAGGCAGTTGATTCCAGCCTGGAACGGCTGATATCAGAAGGAATGGCATCCGGCGAAGTCGGAGAATCGTCAGTAACTGCGTTTTCGTCCAAAGTGGTAAGACGAAGACCAGGTCTGATGCGGAATATCAGCAACACAACACGTTGGGGGAAAAATAAAATGACCTCTTTGGTTGCTCGGCAATAGGTTCAATGGGAGGGAACATTTCCCCGACTGTGTTCACGACTGTCGATGGTATGTTCTCGTCGGGCCTGTCATCAGATGATACCTCCTGAGAGCCCGTATCCTGTTGACTATTGTTTGTGTCTTGAACGAGTGGAGCTAAGGGCTCAAGCTTGTTCAACTCTGCTTCATGCGCCGAGGAAATTCCTTTGGTCATGACTGAGTGGCTAGGAGTTCGTGGGCTCTTCGATCGTTCCTTATTGTCTAGGTCTGTGAAGGACTCTGACGCGATAGTGGCTGGGATCGGAAGTTCCTGTGATCGTGACAACAACATGATTAGCATTCTGGCCACTCCAGCACATTGGCACAGAAATTCACCTCTGGTCGATCATCACCCATTGACGGAGTAGGGAGAGTGTCGTTGGCAATGGAGTCCTTAAAGGTTTCCTCTATTGTTTTTGTCACGCCTTCGCTCTTTGCAATTTCGACGCTCGAAGAGGCCTAGATAAACAACAGGATGAGTAAATTTATACAACACGGATAGAAACAATGACCTCGTGGTCCTGAAATTCAGTCTCTGCCACGTCTTTAGTCGAAATAGCTTGCGCTTCAATTTGCTCGACAACGCCAGCTGCCGATTTCGTCACGTCATCTTCGGTGATTGCAGCTGCTTTGTCGAGTGGATTCGGACGTTCTTGAGCCGGGCTGCCCTGAACAAGAACAGAATATGATGCCACCCAAGGAGATACTGGCCTTTCTTGGGCGTCAGGTGCTAACCCTTCTGAGATCTGTTCAGAAGCGGGCTACCAGGTGTCAAGGATCAGAACCAAGAGCTCAAGAGTAAACTTACCGCTAATACCTCTTTGTTGGTATCCAAAACCAACAGAGGGACTTCGGGCTCCGTGAATGGCGAGGCAGTCTCGGCAAGATGATGTGCTGGATCGTTTTGTTCCACGCTGGTAGCAATGACTTCAGACGAATCTTTGACCTCTGTGTGGGCGGAAATGATGGTGAGTTCATTGGAGGGTCCCGCCGATTCAAGGGAGTGCTTGATCTCATTGTCGGTCCAAGAAGGTGCGACTTCTTCTGCGGGAGCCTCTTGTTGTTCATTGGAAGTATTCGTGGAGGCCTCCTGACTTTGCTCTTGTTGGTCGGGCGAAGCGCTAGAAAGTATTGCAGGTGTATCTTTGTTGTCTGCGGACTTGATCTCCTCCATTTCAACACCTTCATCTTGACTCTCTACAAACGATCCATCATTCTGAGGCATAGGCTCCTCACCTAGGTTGGCTTGAGTGGGAAGAGGGCTACCCTGAGAGTGCACAAAATATGAGGGAGTCCAAGGACGTGTAGATTGTTCTTGTCCTTCTACTTCAGGTTCAACATTATCCGGGCGTGGACTACCTTCAGAATGCACAGAATATGAAGGTGTCCAAGGTCGATGTTCTTCTGCTGCTGCTTGAGATGATCCCTCAGCCTCAGCTGGTTCGACCAGCGACGAAGTATTAATGAACAACTAGGTATTATAAGCACTATCCTATCCTTTGTCAAAAAAAAATAACAGGCTCACCTCAGGCGAGATGACAGGCTGCTCGACATCCTTCGGGATCTCTTGCGCGTCGGTCGTGACTAGTACAGATGCAGGTGGCTGCTCAATTGGATGTGACTCTTCTTTCGCGATGCCTGTCTGAATTTCTGTAAAGGAGTCGGCTACAGGCTCAGTCGTCCTAAACTCCGGCAGTTGCTCATCGGGGGAAACACCACGGCCAACAGTGGTGACTTGGAAGGAAGACATCCAAGGAGACTTGGGCTGCTCAACATTGGCTCCAACGTTAAGCGCGACGTTCTCTCCGACGATTTCCTGATCACTTGTATGAGATTCAAATTGAACAATACTCCAAAAAAACCGACTTTAAGTTCATCGTTACCAGTGTTTTCGGCGACCAATTCCGAGACTTTGACTGGAGAGTTCGTTCAGGTGAAGAACAAATGATTTGATGAGAATGTCAAACCTGCTTCAATTGGGACCTCTGTGACATTCGCAGGTTCTGCAACGGAGGCAATGGTGGCGACAACTGCTTCTACCTCGTCCCGCGATAATATCAGTTCCTCGGCTAGTGCTTCTTCAGCGGTGACGGTGGCGGTGGAAGGAGGCGTGGCATCAGTGTGCTCCGCAGTTACAACTGGCTCGGCGACCACACTGTCGGCAGCAGAAGACGAACTAACTTCCTCGACGTCGGGTTCAACAACAGTCTCAGACCAGTCAGCTTCATCAGCAACTTGTCCAGCAGCAACCTTCTTCTCGGCCAATACAACATCTGGAGCTTCGGCAGACTGTTCCGCTGCAACGACGGCTGATGTCTCCACGGTAGATGATTTCTTTGAAGGGGCTGTATCGATAACCTGGGTTTCCTCTGAGAGTACAGGAGGATCTACTCCCTGTGTTGAGATTGGCGTCTCCTCCGTAGGTGGCTCTCGTCCAACTTGCAAGGAATCAGCCTCAGCATTGGTGATGTCTTCGTCATTTTGGGCAGACACAGCAGGTCCTTCTGGAGCTATTGCAGGTGTCGGTGTCGGCTCTTCAATGAGTGACTCGGCAACAGCGAAGTCCTCGACGACCACATTCTCAGAGAATTGATCTGCAGGAGTGGATTGCTCGAGAACAAACTCTGGGTGGTCAGCGGCCGGTGTCACAACCTTAACCGCAAATTCTTCCTCAACGGAAGGTTCAACTTCGTTGCTAGCTGGTACCTCCCCAACTGCTGCGATACCTGGCTCCTCGGCCGCAAGAGTAACAACCGTTGGCCCTACATCTCGACCGGCTTCAGTTGAAGCAGGATCAAGGGTATCCTCAGATGTGACAGCAGGCTCGACGGTGGCAGAGGGTTGTTGGGAAATCTCAGACAATTTGTTTGAACCTCCGACTGTTTCAGGTTCAATCCTGGTTTCCAGATGTTCAGAGACAACGGTAGTCACGTCTTGGACTTCGGATGAAGATATAAAAGGGACTTCCACGGTAGCGACCTCAGCAGCAACTTCTTTCGCAGACTCTTCCACAATGTGCTCAGCAAGCTCTTCAACCTTGGTCAGTTCTGCAGGGGCATGGATGTCTACGTCGGTCGATGAAGGTTCAACAACTGCAACTTCCTGAACAGTAGTAAGTGCAGGAAGTTTCGTCGCTGACTCGGCGTCAGTGGCTTGATCATCAGCTACAGAATGCTCCGCGGGTACAGCAGTAGATTCGTCGTTGGCCAGGTCAGGGACGGGAGGGGTGTCTTCGAAGGTGGGTATGGGAACTTCAGTTGAGACAGGTTGCGCAAGTTCAGAAGAGACAATTACATCGTCGACGGGTACAAGCTCCTCTTTGATAGCGACCTCGAAAACATCTTCTTTCGCGGCTTCCGCTGCCTCTGAAACCATGGACTCCGCAACCACAACCGTTTCCTCAACAGAAGCAGATTCTTCAACACGGGAAGAAACTTCGGCAACATGGGTGTTGGCTGGGGATTCAGTAACTGCAACTTCCTGTATGGTAGGTGCAGATGGAATTCCTGCAGAGGGTTTTGTTGACAATTCAACCCCACCCCGTTGATCATCGGCGATAGGAAGTTCAGCAGGTGCGGCGGTAGAAACTTTAACAGGTATAGAGATGGGAACCTCAGTCGAAGTAGAGACATCCTCAGAGATGGCTTCGGATGGTACATGATCTTTGTCCGCGACGGGTTGTTCAGATTCAGAAGAGATCATCGAATCATCGACGAGCACAGGCTTCCCCTTGGCAACATGCTCTGGTACAGAAGCTTCCTCAATGGGTGCAACCTCGGCACTCGAGACAGGCTCCGTTATACTCTCAGTGACAAGTCCTACGGTTGGAGGAACGATCTCTTCTGTAACAATGCTCGACTCGACGATTGACTCTTCGACAGCTCTAATCTCCTGTACAGCAGCTGACACAACCTCTGGCATAACAGTAGGCTCGACGGGAGGGGTCATAATCGAAGAAGGTTCAAGAGGGGTAGAGGTCTCTTGAATTTCAGGTGCAACATCATCAGTTACTGTTTCTACAGCGTTTGTGACTTCCGAGGCTGGTGTTGTGGCAGAGTCTTCGGTAGCTGGTGTTTCATCTGCCACTTCGGCTGAAGTGCCAACGGGAACATCCGGGGTGGAAGGAGCAATCTCCTCTGCATCAGTACTCGATTCGACGACAGCGTTTGTGTCTTCCGGGGCTGGCTTCATGTTTTCGGTAGCTGATGTTTCATTCGCTACTTCGACTGGGGTATCAACAAGAGGAACCTCTGTGGGGAAAGGAGAAATCTCTTTTGCAACAGTACTCGGCTCGACAATTGACTCCTCAACGGTCTCAGCCTCCGACACAACAGCTGGGACGACCACTGACGCGACTGTAGCCTCAATGGGAGGGGTCGCGATCGATGTCTCGACAGAAACAGAGGTCTCTTGAACTTCAGACGCAACTCCAGTTACTGTTTCAACAGTGTTTGTGACTTCCAGGGATGACGTTGTGGAAGAGTTTTCGGTAGCTGGCGTTTCGTTCGCCACTTCGGCTGGAGTTTCAACAGGAACCTTTACGGTGCAAGGCGCCATCTCCTGTGTAACAGTACTTGACTCGACGACAGCGTCTGTGGCTTCCAGGGCTGGCTTCATGGCAGAGTCTTCGGTAGCTGATGTTTCATTCGCTACGTCGACTCCAGTATCAACAGGAACCTCTACGGCTTCCGGAGCTGACATCGTGGCAGAGTCTTTGGTAGCTGATGTTTCGTTCGTTACTTCAACCGGAGTGTCGACAAGAACCTCTACGAGGGGAGGAGAAATCTCTTCTACAGCAGTAGTACTCGGCTCGACAAATGACTCTTCGACGGCCTCAACCCCCGATGCAGTAGCTGGGACAACCTCTGGCACGATCGTAGCCTCAATGAGAGAGGTCGCGATCAAGGACTCGACAGAAGCAGAGGTCTCTTGAACTTCAGGCGCAACAACATCAGTTACTGTTTCTACAGCATTTGTGACTTCCGAAGCTGGCGTTGTGGCAGAGTCTTCAGTAGCTGGTGTCACATCTACCACTTCGGCTGAAGTGTCAACAGGAACCTCTGAGGTGGAAGGAGCAATCTCCTCTGTAACAGTTTTAGACTCTACGACAGCGTTTGTGGCTTCCGGGGCTGGCTTCGTGTCGGCGGTAGCTGATGTTCCATTTGCCACTCCGGCTGAAGTATTAACAGGAACCTCCGGGGTGGAAGGAGCAATCTCCTCTGCATCAGTCGACTCGACGACAACGTTCGTGGCTTCTGGGGCTGGCTTCATGTCTTCGGTAGCTGATGTTCCATTCGCTACTTCAACTGGAGTGTCGACAGGAGGAACCTCTATGGGGGAAGGAGAAATCTCTTTTGCAACAGTACTTGGCTCGGCAATTGACTGCTCAACGGTCTCAGCCTCCGACACAGCAGCTAAGACAACTTCTGGCACGACTGTAGCTTCGATAGGAGGGGCCGCGATCCAGGACTCAACAGGAACAGAAGTCTCTTGTTCCAGCACAACAACGGGAGTCGCTGATTCTACGGCGCTTGCGAGTTCGAAGATTGGTGAGGCTTTAGCAGGTTCTTCGGCAACTGGTAGTTCATTCCCTGCCTCAGCTACACCCACAACTTGATAATCAGCAGGAACCTCCTCGACGATGGTGGCCACAACTGGAAGGGTTTCGGCGGTTTCTGGAGCAGCTTCAACCTGCGCGGTCTCTTCTTCCGGTAAGGTTTCTGCTTCGATAGATTGTTGTGCCGGAATGCCGAGTTCTACGGCTTCCGCGGGTGCTACCTCGACGATAGGTTCAATGGCAGAAGCGGCAGATGATTCAATGGGAAGAGTCTCTGCGTTTACTGAAGGAGTATCAGATGTCACTGTTATATCGACGAGCATGGGTTCGGGTTCAAGATTTGCTAGAGGCAATGGTTCTTCCGAAACGGAAGAAGGGAGTATTGGCTCTGCGACAGAGGAAGTGGGCTCAGAGACAGCGTCTCTGCTTGCGGGGGTGATAGGCGCAGGCTGAACAATTGACGATTCCTCAGATTCGGGTCGAGTCGTGGCCGCCAGAACCTCCTCTTCCGAAGCTTCGATAGTCGACGGTACTACCTCAGTGGTATCGATTGACGTAGTGTCGGATGCAGCAGAACTGACGTCGGGGATAGTCTGATCACCGAATGTCAAAGAGGAACAATAGTAGTGCTTCACAAGACTCACCATCATATCAGCAGACTGGTCCTTCACAGCCTCTGTGGGAATTTCTTCCTTCTCAACCTGGAATATAAAGTTGTCGGCATAGAAAAGGTAGAAAAAGAAGCAAATACACGCACCGAAGCAAGTTGTTCATTCCAATCGACTTCTTTCGGTTCCAGGATTATAACATTCTAAGGGACCGATTAGTCTGTTGTAAGGATGTGTGAAATAGAAACCAACCTCGATGAGGGACGAATATGAAGCTTGTTCCTTGACAGTAACATTGAGAGCGTCGATGTTGGTACCTTCGAACAACGCCACGTCGGCCGCCTGTAACTCAGTGTTTGCATCGACATTGAGTGAATCATCACTATCAGAGGGTATAATTTTTTCCACAGGAACGTTAACGACATTATTGACTTCGGATGCGAGGGGATTCGCGGTCTTTCGATGACGGTGAGTATTCGGGAAACAGTCCAAAAACAGCTTCTTACTTCGACAATAATTGTGGTCTTTCCAACTAGCTCTGCTGTCGTATCCACGTTCAACTCTTCTTTTGGCTGTACAATTTCCTTCGTCTCAGTAGACGTGTCGTGCGCTTCATTGTATATGATTGAGGCGGCGCCAATGTCCCCGTTGAAAAGTGGTTGCGATACGGAACTGTCCGCCTCAGTGACGGACATTGTCGGGTATGAAGGAAAGACTGTGGCGTTTTGAAAATTAGATACTGTAATCAAGGTGAGTTAGAGTGTCCCTGTGGTAGATACTTACTTGTATGTAGAGAGCGCGTGCACTCCACTCTGTTGATGATTTGGAAGACCGAACAAGTCAGTCGAGGTGTCAATTATGTGTCTTCTGATCAATAAAAAAAGGCACCCCGAACTTCCACCCTCACGTGGACAGACAGATTTCTGGCGCGACACCTCACGTGCTCGCGTTTTCCTGGCATCCATTTACGCAGCCCACAGAAGGATAATCATGAGAATTTCGTGTATCAGAAACAAGGCATTATTGCAAGGAAAGAATGACTACGGGTACGGACAAAAGTCTATATCAAGGCCGACGTAAAGAAACGCGCTCATGGGATATAATATGTTTTTAGACGACGGCAAGCCCGACCAGGGCCATGACACCGGCAATACCGAACGCGCCAATGTCAGACTTCGAGGCTGCGTTAGAATGCGTAGAGGAAGAAGCACTGTTGGCATTGGTCTTGGTGGCGCTAGAAGCCGGGGTGGTCTTCGAACCGCTAGCAGCGTTAGAGTTCGTGGCGGAAGGTGCAGCCCCTCCAGAGGTCGTAGCGCCAGCAACACCAGTAGTACTGCTAGGAGCACCCCTGAAATAGAAATGGTAATAAGAACCTGTGTAAACAGAGAAAGAGCGGGCATACGAATTCGCGTCAGTGGCAGCGGGTCCGGAACTGACGTCAGTAGAGGTCGAGTTCGAGTTGAGGCAGCTTGATACAAAGTTAGAAAAAAAAGGTCGCGGATAGGAGACATACACAAGAAGACTTACTTGGTGTCCGAACCACTGTTGATCGTGACGATATCGGTGTACGCCTGTGCGCCAGTCGAATCCTTACAAGCGATGGTGCTATGAATTCAATCAATACACGACGGAAAATAGGAAAATAGGGAAGCATATTACATTCCAGTATTAGCTTGGAGATCAACAACCCAAGTAAGTTGGTTTCCGTTTTGGGTGGGGAACGTTTTCAACTGAAGGTGAAAGAAATTGTCAGCCACCTCGCACATGAACGAATGATCGAAGGTATGTACCGCAGGAGCTGAAACTTGCCCGCCTGAAAGGAGTGAGCACGAACAATGCCACATACATGAAAACCACTCACCAGGGATCACCGACAAGTAATAAGGCGCTGTACCATCCGTCCAGGTGAGGAGGATAGGCTCTAAAAATGTCGTTCAGCATTGAAATGGCTTTAGGAGTACAAGATGGGAGAAGCTAACGACATGCTACCACGTTGGTGCTAAAATGCCTTCTGTCAGCTGTGACTAGGCTAGAGCTCTCTAGACTCACGGGGTATTGATTGTCAAAGCAGCAATGCTCTGGGCGACGGAAAGGAGAGTTGCAAGAGCGACGAAGGACTTCATAATTACAAGAGGGGCCACAGATATGAGGAGGTTGGTAGAGTAAAGAGGAGAGTGAAGAAGAAAGGGTCAACTTGCTCTTTCGAATTACTAGAGCGGAGCATCAATTGAATTCAAGGTCCGCGAACGCTATTTCAATATGTAACGTTACATACGTCACAAAGCCGAATTGCCACGGTGATCGCTTCGGCATTCCATAAGTTTTAGGCGAAAATTGGACCACCATTTTCCAAATGGCACGTTGCATGGAGCTGAAATTGGGGCATCTGTCAAGCCTTTTTTCTATGCACATACAAAAATTTTTACTCAGGCTAGTCCAAGTAGGTATGAAGACCAGAACGACCGCACCCATCAAAGCCCGATCCAACTACTGCGCCCACCTGGGTTGTGTAAGCTTGTCTGGCCAATTTTCACCGTCTCATAAACAGGGGTCACCGCATCGAGCACCGGAATTCGAGCTCTCTGCCCACTCGTTGAATCATCCGCGTCAATGAGCGGACTGAACAAAGGACCTAAGGGAGAAGCGGGGATCGACACCGATTCCAACTGCGCAATAGGACTTGACAGGAACGATTCCGCATGCCATTCATACCAAACCTGACGTTCGTTGGTGAGACGCCATATGGACACCTGCAGTTCGGAGTTGCTGGGAAGGTAAAGAGGTTCCTGAAATGCCGCATATGTCACTCGACACATAATTGCATGATATTCAGGAATATCTCACTTTGAAAGGGAAGAACAGAGGGAACCAGCTAAGCATGTCTTTCGATATTTGATCTTTATGATGCGGGTGGATACTGAGACCGATGCTTCCATAGAGTACCTTAGTGGTGAGGAGGTCAATTGTGGGTCCACTGATTAAAGAAGGAATAACACCCACAGCTTCAAAATAACCGGCTAATCCACTGATAAGTAGAACCGGGTCAGTCACCGTGTAAGTAGATCAATCAAAGCTCTGCGCACTGTAGCACTCCTGCGTAGGGAATATAAAAATTGAGCTTCGCTGATCGAACGTTATGGCTGTTCGTCGTTGGGAGGCCTATATCAAATCCAATGTCACTTTTTATTATTCCGAATGAAGATGAGTCCTCGTACCCCGATTATCAAGCACGGGATCTGGCCGAGGATGGATAAATTCCCAACACATTTGCACCTGCTGCCCACACTTCCCGCTCAAGCCACCGCCGTCACCACTCAAGATATTCACAGCCTGAAACATAACGACATATGGGGTTTCCAAGCTCTTGGGGTCTTTTGTCGCTCGAGCTTCATTGAAAAGCTTTGAAGAAGATAGCGGCGCGAGATATGCAGTGTAAGAAGACGGGATTGAAATCCCCTTCGCTAACGACCATCCAAGTCAAAGACATTCACATAATATACCACCACACTCACGTTTCAAAAACCTCATCGCACCATCCAAACATTCCGGGCTCAACTCATTATCACCAAACGAACCTAGCAGCTCACTAACCAAAATATCCACGCGCTCTGGGACGTCCATGAATCGCATGTCCCCGAAAAGAAGCTGCACCTTGTCGCCCCATTCACGTTTTTTTCTATCCTGTAGTCTGTGCAATCCGTAGTCAGGCTTCTATTAGCACCGGGACACAGATGATGGACGGACGAAGAGGACTGACGTGACATATGCATTGGGATTTTTCTCGACGGCATATATGAAGGCTTCGCGCCCGGAACGCTCAATTGCCCTTAGGCATCGAGCAACGAGGGGACCGCGGCCAGCACCTGCTATGCAAAATACGCTAAGGAGTGTAAATTTAAGAATATTAAAACAACGTGCATGGCATCTTACATTTTCTCTTTTCTCGGCCATTCTACCAAGGCCCTAAACATAGCCTAGGAAAACCATTACACATCATGACACGACCCACGACCGACTGTCATATATCACGTACTTCCTCATACTGCCGGTACTTGATCGGGTCCTGTTCAAAAGTCTGATATGTTACACTTTGCAAGTTATCCATCAAAGGCTATACAACCACATGCATTCATCAGTAGTCATTCACACCCCAAGCGAGAGCGTATACGCACCTGCAATGGCGCTTGCAAATAATCCTGATACCCTTGCGCGAAATTCTCGACGGTCCCCGCTCTCTCTGCTGCCTGCACCGCAGGGCTGGTCTTCTCCAAATGGCGCACATACTGCTTGTACGCCGTCTCCCCACCACGACTATGCATACCCGCACAGACGTCAGAGAGGATAACATTAGGGTAATGCTATGCGATACACTCGTTCAAGGGGAGTAGGAAGGACGGGAGGTTGTACGTACTATCATAAGCTCGCGAATAAACGACTGTGTCGCCTTGGGGAGTACAGGATACCCCTTACCATTCGTAATGAATGTGGACGCAGGGAGGAGTATGTTCCTCACTGACTCGGCTGCCCACTTGCTCAGCACCCCTATCGTTGTCGGGAGTGGCGGGGATAGGTCCAGTGCTGTATTCGCAATAAGATCATGCCAAAGGTTGTCTACGGGATAAAGTAGGCGTACTGAGCGTCAGACGCGTGTTATAATCGCATATCGACCGAATAAGGTCCCACATCTCCCATGTCGCATTAAGTTCGCTCTCAGGTGCCGTAGAGAGCTTTTCAGACGAGCTTGAAATTACAAACTTCGCTACGGAGGGGCTGGATTTGATGGAGCTTGGGCTTTCCGTACCCAGACGGGGGCTTGATGATGTAGATCCAGATGTGGGGTTAGTTTGTAGGACAGATGGATTGTAGATTGGAAGACGGATAGATAAGTGTATATATGGCGTATTTTTGAGGCAAGAGTTAACAACGCGGGCATAGGAAGCGACGTGGTCGCGGTTTCGCGGGGCAGGGAGGATTGCAGATTGGACATTGAGGTAGGAGGCGTATGCGAGCTCTTGTTGTAATGCCTATAAGATTCACGTCAATCGATGTAGAATATATAGACACGTTAGGAGAATACGAACAATCTCAGCATCGTGACGGACCCAATCGTCCGTCGCGTCGAGTTCTAACCAATCCGAAATTACGACCGTCACCCCATCAGCTTCGTCTAAATACCATCCCAAAGCATCATGTCCAACTCTTCACTTTGTAGAAAGGAACACCACTTACCAAGCCTCGTAAGCGTAACCTCATCCATCAAGAACCCGGGTCTTGACCTCCAGCTCTCCGCCTTCTGCTCCGCCCTGATCTCCATCTCCCGATCGCTTCCCGACGGGAGCAAACACATCTCTGCCCAACGTGTCTTCCATTTATCCGTCGTCAAAGGCAGAGAGATGGACTCATACCCCTTTAATCGGGTCTCTGAAAGCAGCTGGAGAATAGGCGTTTCGTATTCCGAGTCGGGATCGAAAGACGAGGTGGCGGTGGTGATGTCCGAGACGGTGAGAAGGGTGGAGATGGTGGCGGAGGGCCAAGCTGCCATTGTCGGAAGATAATGTAGGCCAGGAAAGAGCCAGCTGGCACACTGGTTTGGGTAAAGATGAGAGGACTGAAATCAGTGATCACCTAAAAGTTTGAGCAAAACAACGCGTAAACACAAATATTTTATGATGACGTCGATGGCCACCGGCCATTGGCGGCGCTTGTTTCCATGACTTTCTTCTTTCTTCAAGTCGTGCGACCAATGTCAATGTGCCGTACGTGGCCAGGGCATGCCGCGTACGCCGTAATCAGGATTCTTGTGCAGTCACCAACTGGCGATAAGATTAAATTCCTCTTACCGTCATGTCCTCCGCGCCTCCCCCTGGCATTTACGTCCCAGCTGTTCTGTTCTTTACAGAGGATGAGGAATTCGATAGTCCAGCTATCCAATCCCACGTCCTTCGGCTTGCTCATGTACGATCTTACTCTCGATCATGTTTACAAATCATGGCGCTTAAATTCATCAGGGAGGCGTTACAGGCATTGTTGTTCAGGGGTCGAACGGAGAAGCTCAGCACTTGTGTGATGCTCTTTCATGTACCATTGATATAGTCAGGTTTCACTTTATTCTCTAGATCGCACGAGGAACGCAAGGCTGCGATCCAACTCACACGGAAGACTCTTGATGACAACGGATTCCACAATGTACTCGTCATCGCCGGAACGGGCGCTCAATCAACCCGTGAAACAAAGAAGCTGTGTGTAGATGCTAGAGACGCTGGTGCATCTCACGCGCTCGTGTTGACTCCTTCTACTTGGCCGCCTCAGATGAGCCCCGAGAACATCATCCGCTTCCACTGCCAGGTAAGCCCTTCCATCTTGCATACCTCCATCAAACTACTCCAGCTAGCCTTGATCTAGGTTGCGGACGCATCTCCTATCCCTGTCATGATCTACAATTTTCCTACTGTGACCGCTGGTCAAGATCTGGATTCTGATATCATTGCAGCGCTTGCCGCACACCCCAATATCGTGGGGACAAAACTATCCTGCGGCAATATCGGAAAACTCCATCGACTCACCACGCGGTTCTCCCCCGGAGAGTTTGCCGTATACGCGGGCCGCTCTGACCTATTGACCCAGGGGCTATTATCAGGCAGCGCTGGAACAATTGCCGCTCTCGTGAACATTTTGCCCAAGTTACACGTCAAGTTATTTAAATTATACCAACAAGGTAAAGTTGCAGAGGCAATGGACCTACAAGGAAAGGTTGCCCATGTAGACTGGGCAATTGGAAGGATTGGAGGCATTGGAGGCATCAAAGCCATCGTCTCGAAGAACTTCGGCTACGGAAGTACGACTGTTCGAGGGCCATTGAAAGCTCTTGACGTCGAAAAGCTTTACGAGAACAAGCATTATAAGATGATGGAAGACATGATTGCATTGGAGAAAACGCTGTAAAATACTCGATTAGATGGGAGAGATGATTCCTCTTGATTATCCACGATTGATGTCCTCCTTCCATATCAGTTGGGCCGAAAATCCTGGAGTGGAACGTCACTAACATAGTAACCAATCCTAGGTCACCGGTTCACTGTGTTCTCCGGTTCCGAGGGTGCATTCAGACTAATATGAGTATCAACCACGGATGAAAAGACCGGATAGTTCGAGCTTCGTCTGCGGCTAGTCGGCCGGTGCATCGCTAGTTTTGGGTCGCGTAAGTTAAGCATGAGCCTGGACATCATCGTGCTTGATGTTCTATATAGGAGTCAGGATCAATACTAGTTGTCGATCATCGCAGAACAGAATGCAACTAACATATTGGCGACGGTCGTCACAACTCCTCGTTGATACTCCTGAGTCATCTTTTGAAACTGTAGTCATATCTATACAAAAGGACTCACGGGTGACACCTATAGAATCATGAAGTTAGATTCATTAAGGCGGAGAAAATTCGGAGACGTACGTGGAATGACAATATGTTGGCGAGCCCAATAAGGACCATGACCCTATTGTGGCGCATCAACCTCTACCTATCGAAACCAGCAGTTTCTGCCTACCCAAAGTAAATGGACCCTGGTGATACATCAGGTCAGAAAAATATTTATACAAGAAATTCACCATCACGGAGTAGAACTCTGAAAAGGGAGCTGCCATTCCGTCGCCACCTTGTCAATGACTTATACACCGTCATTCCAAAAATTAGAGATTCAAACACAAGTAGTCCAATCCATAATTTTGCTATCCCTAGTACGAAAAACGTAACGTTGTCAGCAATTGCGATCGATCTATTGGTGGACGTACGAACGGTTTGCACTTTCTATCAATCAGTGCGATGAATAAAAACAGAAGGAATCCACTCACTCGTGATGATTCATTGGAGAGGCACATGAGATTTGCGAATTCATCGGGCTTGTCATAGGCTCGGAGGCCACTGTCCACTGACATGCCCCAAATGTATCCAGCGGTTCTAACAAGCTTTCAAGCACTCACGATAGAAAGGGTCAAGTCTACAAATCCACACGAACAAATGAACAAGAGCACTCGCAAACTTCGGTCATATAGAGCGTAGGTTTGCGTAAGGAGAAGAACTACCAAACAACGGAGGATTGTTAGTGTTTCTAGACGCCCATAGAATGAGTTGGACACTTACTTAAAACTATGCCTTGGATGATTACTGCGAGATATTGGTGATAAGTCGAAAGAGATGTACATCTAGAGCGCTGAACATCAGATAGCTGATATAAATGCGAGCTTAGCTATATCAGAGCTCACATCTAGATGAATACGATCTTTTAGATTGTCACAGATGAGATTGGGTATGAGAGTGTGCACCCTTTGTCTGCCTGGACTATCAAAAACCCCAAAATTCTGAAATATAATGGGGATGTGACCGAAAAGCGCCACATAGCGGTTGAGGTAGAAGAACATAGAGACCCATGAGATCGATCCAGTAGACCAAAAGCGGTCAATTTCATTGGATAGCGTCAATGCATAGTCGTAGTAAAGAATAGCTTGAGTTGTATCAATCAGTGTGTAATGCAGGAGCTCGAAGAGTATAGCATAGATGCTGACTATAAGAAACGAGGTTAATGTAATTGTTGCCGGTCCTGCGAAGAGATGAGAAGGACTTCGAAAGGCATCGAAAATGTACGACATACAGTTGGGCCTGTATTAAGGCAGTGGTAAGCATCGAAATCTTTGACCAGCTCACACCACGAGTGTTCATGAGAGTATCAAGTTGACTTTGATGCTGTTCGCATACAAAAGTCTAATTATGGGACTCGGAGATAGTTCGCTAATCCGAGGAAGCGTCACCCAGTCAACTAGCTGATCATCAAGGAGCACAGACCTACAATGATAGATGCAATGTTTGTTAAGACATTTTCATTAAGCCTAGACGAGCTTATACCTCATACCCTGTGCAACCGAACCGAACTTGGGAATCGGCGAGTGCGGTATCGCCTTATCATTATGCATTTGTGGCTCACTGGATTGGGCGTCGCAGTCAGATCCACGCACTTCGGCCCCGTATCTGCTTCGCATAAAGTTATCTTGCAAAAATGTCCCTTCCTACAGCTCTTGTAGGAAAGTTCGCTAGGATCAAGAGATGAAGGGCTATAGGTAATACTGGATATAGGTCTAATGTCATGGAAAAATCTGACCCTTTTGTCGATACATGGCATAGAGGCATAAAAACATACCCTGTAAGTGTGTGGACTATGATGAAACGTCCTTGTTTCAACAATCTTTCAAAGTAGATTGAGATGGTAAAGTTTTTTTAGGAGCGGGTTGTCGGAGAGGATCACGAAAGACTTACAAGTGTCACATTATAAAATTCCACTGCTGAACGTGAGGATATCGTGCCCGAAAGCAATCGATAGTTCACAATAGTTGTCTGGGAGGCACAAAGATGATTCATCGTAGAAAACAACTTCGTTACGGCATTGTTGTCTTATTCTTCCTGTCAAGTCGACGAAATTGGGAAAGCGGTTCAAAAGAGACATCGAAAATTCCAGGCGTCTTTTGAACGCGATGATTGTGATCTTTTCTGAGCTTCAATTTCTCACCGACCAAGTTCAGTCGGAATTAGGACTCACGCCGGGAAGTTTGGCCTTCTGGACACATGTCACGTGGCTATCCACCGAAGGGGGTGACATTGGCGCCGACTTATATAACATTGCATTCCAGGTTAGCGACAGGTTAGGGCTAATTAGGGATAGGGTTCGGGTGTGAGAGCTTAGGTTCCCGCCTCATTTGAATAAGGGCCGCTTTCGCGGCCCGCCTGTT
>JAGGAX010025069.1:0-39624 GCA_017657335.1 Termitomyces titanicus | reverse complement strand
GTATGTATCTGTACAGTACTCAATAGACTTTGGATCTCCCTCTGCCAGTTGTGTGATTGTGCCACAGCCTCCAGAGGTCACCCTTACACCATCCCTTATGACAATCCTGACTCTAGCCTTACCCATAGCTGTTCTTGTTAGGGTTTCCTGCATGGCAGCTAAGCAGATTAGGACACATCACCGAGGCCCACAGTTCATTGCAGAGTTCACCTGGGAGCTCTACCACCTCCTCAATGTCAGACTCCACACCTCCACTGCCTACCACCCCTAGTTCAATGGTCAGACTGAGTGTGTCAACCAGGAACTGGAGCAGTACCTGTGCCTATTCTGCAATGAATGCCAGGATGACTGGGACAAACTCCTCTCTGATGCTGAATTCCAGTACAACAACCATGTCCATCCCTCCACTCAGATGTCCTCATTCTTCCTAGACACTGGGTGCCACCTCTGCATGGGCTTCGAGCTCTGTGCATGCCCCTTAGAGAATGAGTCCATTAATGAGTTTGTGGACAGGATGAAGGCAACATAAGAGGAGGCAAAGGTGGTTCTAGCAAAGGGCAAGGAGAACATGGTCTAGTACTACAAAATATTGTGGGCATGTCTCTGCCCCCAAATACAGGCCAGAGAATAGGATCTACCTGGACAGATCCAACCTCACCACAACACAACTGTCAAGGAAGCTGTCACATTGCAACCTAGGCCCCTATGTAGTGGAACAGCAGGTGGGGCCATTGGCCTACTGCCTGAGGCTGCTGGTGGGTCTTCAACGTTGTGAAGCTCTCCTCTGCCCTTGATGACTCTATTCCAGGTAGACATTGATGGATCCTAATCCACCTAACTGCATGCAGAAAACCTTAAGAGAACAGCTATGGGTAAGGCTAGAGTTGGGACTGTAACAGAGGGTGGGTCCTAGCAAGTTCCCAGAGACCAACAAGAATGTGGTTTGTAGAGTGTAGTGATACTTAGTCAAGTAAAAATGTGGTGGTGTTGGTGGTTTGTTCCATAAGTCGGCCTAAGTCACTAACAAGTAGATGTTAGTCAGTATCAATAAAGGTGCTAGCATTGCTAGGTGATAGTGCAGTTAGGACGTAAGTCAATAAGGATGGAGACAGTAGTTGCTAGTCAATAAGTCACTAAAGGCACCTAGTTGATAAGGTAGAGGTGGTAAGGTTGCTAGTCGATAAGTTGAATGACCAAAGGTAGTTAACACCAAAGTCTAAACAACAATAGCAATTAATACCAAAGGTATAGCAAAGCATTGGCTTAAGCTTAGAGTGCATGAATGAGCTGTGAACTAAGGGGTGTATTCTGCTGTTGGTAGGGTATGGAGCTGTTGCACTTCACGTCTCAGCTTCATGAGCTGTCACTAGGAAGAGCTAAGGAGTCAGTAAGTGCATATGGGGTAGGAACTGGATACTAAGTAATGAAGGCAGTAATCAAAAGCACAGTGGGATCAAATATCCCTCAAAGACAAAAGAGGTGGACTTTATGTCCCAAAAGGTCAGTAAGCACAGGGAGCAAGTCAGTATGCTCAATGAAGGTAACAATGACCAAAGGTAGTTAACCACCAAAATCTGAACAACAATAGCAATTAATACTAAAGGTATAGCAAGTGGAGATGAGTATTGGCTTAAGCTTAGAGTGCATAAATGAGCTGTGAACTAGGGGGTGTATTCTGCTGCAAGGAGGCACAGAAAGGTCTAGTGTGAGGAGGAGCTTGGCAATGTCCCAGAAATTTGCTACAAGATGAATATACACTTGACTATTTGGCTGATTTCAATGATCTGCTTATGTAAGCATCACCAAACTGGTATGACTTGTTTGGTGGATGTACAGAGTGAGTCGGGCTTCGAAATCAATGTTATGGAGTGAAATCGGAAACTGAAAACTTGGAAATATGGTGGTCAATTTGTTGAATAGCAAAGTGGGTCAGAGAATGGGTTTTTTGGTTGGAGTTTCAACGTCAAATTGGTCAGGGATGTATTTTAGTTGATGCTACTTTGATATTGATGCACAACAAATCTGTGACTAAAATCAGGGAGTTTTACTAAAATTGGAAGGAAATGTAGTCAGTAAGTCAGTTGTTCAGCAAAATCAGTGAAAAAAAATAACTTTGTTAGTCAGTTGTTTTGGTCAAATTGGTAGATATGATAGTCAATACTACTCCAATATTGATGCACAACAAATTGGTGACCAAAATCAGGGAGTTTTACCAAAATTGAAAGAGAATGTAGTCATAAATCAGTCAGTTGGTCAGCTGGTCAGTCGGTCAATGGTTTCTTTGGAATTCAGTTAGTGTTGTTGGTAAAGCTGATTGGAGGTGGTTAGATATTGATGTAGGGAAGCAAATCAGCAAGATTGATTGGAGGAAGTGTGAGAACTAATTGTACAGTATACATAAGCCATACAAAAACAAGAGACCACCCTAAAGGGGCATATCTCCAAAAATGATTGGAACTCTAGAGATTGTCCATGGGCTGGTCATGTGGTTCTTAAGAATGCTCAACAGGTCATGTGACCATTGAGAGTGCTTGTCACTTACCAAGGAACCAGCCAAAAGCAGAACAGAAGTGGCTGAACTGGCCCCAGGCTGGATTTTGGAGTGGAACTGGACTTGAGGCAGGAGTGTCCAAGAATGCTGGCTGCTGACTAAGCATTGAGTATGCTTGTTGCTTGAGAATGGGAGCAAATGGGACTGAAGCAGAACAGGGAGGAACAGAGTAGAAAAATGGAGAAAATGGAAGGACTGAGGGAAGAAAAAGGAGTCCTCTAACAGATATCCAGAATATGATTGGCACTATGAAAGAGACTCAGGCTTGGCAGCAGCAGAAACTAGATGACCAACAGATCTTTGTTGTTATCTAATATAATAGGTTTTTCTCCTCAACTTACATCGCCAATATCAATGTCTGATGTGATTCTATTTATTTAGCTTGGTAAAACCAATATTCTTGTCTAACTACATTGTATGTTCTTTGTAAGTAGACGAAATCTAAGAGGAATACATAAAAAAACTATAAGTAGGTATTGACACTGGATATTTTTTTAATCAACTTATTCATGCTTGGCGCATAGCACCATGTTGCATGGTACTACCAAAGTCTATGAGAGCCATGAAAATCCTGACCCCCCCCATACGCGGAGAATGAGCCGGCCGGCGTTCCTTGGCCGTTTTTGTTCACGCTCCCCTGTTACAACCGTTTGTTGATGGGCATAATGTCAGGTGATGTGCTACAAGGGCCTTCCACCTGGGTGGACAGCTGAGGGTCAAGCGACACAGAGGTGTTCCCAACCTGAGGGAGATACACTGGATATTACTCGCTAAGAAAAGAGTTGATTTGAACATCTTTATGAGCCCTGAATGCCAGTCAGTGCCTGAAAAGATGTGGATGAAGGGGAAGCCAGGAATGGAAACTACCTACTTTGCTAGCCAAAGACTTTTTGTAACATGCTGCTGAAAGTGCTCTGCTTCCTGCAGTCTGTCTGCTTGTGCAATGTTTTAACAAGGTTTTCCATAGCATGAACAGTGTCCAAATGGCTGGTTCCTAATGCTTCTTTGCGAGCCTTCAGAACTTGCTGCTGAAGGTCCTCTGCTTCCTGCAGTTGGCCTGTTTGCTGCAATGTTACAACTAGATTTGACATGGCTTGAATAGTGGTAGGATGACTAGTTCCAAATGCTTCTTTGGAAACCTTCAGAATGTGCTGCTCAAGGTCCTCTGCTTCCTTCAGTCTGCCTGCTTGCTGCAATGTTGCAGCTAGATTTGCCATGGCCCAAGTAGTGCCAGGATGGCTAGTTCCAAAAGCTTTCTGGCAAGCCTTGAGAACTTGCTGCTCAAGGTCCTCTGCTTCTTTCAGCCTGTCTGCTTTCCACAAAGTTGCAGCCAGATTTGCCATGGCCCAAATAGTGTCAGGATGACTGGTCCCAAATGCTTCCTTGTAGGCCTTGAGAACTTGCTGATCAAGGTCCTCTGCTTCTTGCAGTCTGCCTCTTTGCTGCAATGTTGCAGCCAGGTTTGACATAGCTTGAACAGTGGCAGGATGACTAGTTCCAAATACTTTTATGCAAGCTTTCAGCACATGCTGCTCAAGGTCCTCGGCTTCCTGCAGTCTGCCCACTTGGCATAATGTTACAGCTAGATTTGACATAGCTTGAATAGTGCTAAGATGACTAGTTCCAAATGCTTCCTTGCAAACCTTCAGAATGTGCTGCTCAAGGTCCTCTGCTTGCTGCAGTCTATCTGCTTGCTGCAATGTTGCAGCCAGATTTGCCATAGCCCAAAGAGTGCTAGGATGACTGGTTCCAAATGCTTCTTTCTGAGACTTCAAAACTTGCTGATCAAGGTCCTCTGCTTCCTGCAGTCTGCTTGCTTGCACAATATTGCAGCTAGATTTGACATTGCATGAATAGTGTCAGGATGGTTGGTTCCAAGTTCTTCTTTGCAAGCCTTGAGAACTTGCTGCTCAAGGTCCTCTGCTTCCTGTACTCTGCCTGCTTGCTGCAATGTTGCTGCAAGATTTGACATGGCTTGAATAGTGTCAGGATGGCTGGTTCCAAATGCTTCCTTGCGAGCCTTTAGAACCTGCTGCTGAAGATCATCTGCTTCCTGAAGTCTGCCTGCTTGCTGTAGTGTTTCAGCCAGATTTGCCATAGCCCAAAGAGTGCCAGGATGGCTGGTTCCAAATTCTTCCTTGCGAGCCTTCAGAACATGCTGATCAAGGCCTTCTGCTTCCTGCAGTCAATTTGCTTGCCATAATGTTACAGCCAGGTTTGACATGGCTTGAATAGTACCAGTATGGCTAGTTCCAAATGCTTCCTTCTGAGCTTTCAGAACTTGCTGATTAAGCTCCTCTGCTTCCTGCAATCTCCCCACTTTCTGTAATGTTACAGCCAGATTTGTCATGGCCCAAATAGTGCTAGGATGGTTGGTTCCAAATGCTTCCTTGTAAGCCTTGAGAACTTGTTGACCAAGATCTTCTGCTTCCTGTAATCTTCCAATTTTCTGCAAAGTTACAGCCAAATTTGTCATAGCTTGAATAGTGCCAGGATGGCTGGTTCCAAATGTTTCCTTCTGAGACTTCAGAACTTGCTGATCAAGGTCTTCAACTTCCTGCAGTCTGCCTAATTGCCGCAATATTGCAGCCAGATTTGACATGGCATGAACACTGTCAGGATGGCAGGATCCAAATGCTTTTTTGCAAGCCTTCAGAACTTGCTGCTCAAGGTCCTTTGCTTCCTGCAGTCTGCCTCTTTGCCACAACGTTTCAGCCAGATTTGACATGGCATGAATAGAGTTAGGATGGCTGGTTCTAAATACTTCCTTGCAAGCCTTCAGGACTTGCTGATCAAGATCCTCTGCTTCCTGCAGTCTGCCCATTTGCCGCAATGTTGTAGCCAGATTTGAGATGGCTTGAATTGTGTCAGGATGCCTAATTCCAAATGCTTCTTCACAAGCCTTCAGAACCTGCTGCTCAAGGTCCTCTGCTTCCTGAAGTCTGCCTGCTTGCTGCAATATGGTAGCCAGATTTGACATGGCTTGAATAGTGTTAGGATGGCCAATTCCTAATGCTTTTAACTGGCCTTCTAGCACTTTTCTTTGAAGTGGCTCTGCTTCACTCCACAAATACCCTTTTTCAAAGATATATTCCAATGATTGCACTTCCTCCATAGTCATATTATCCATGGTCTGTAGTTTTAGTAGTGATCATCATCATATCTTATATCTCCCCTACTAACCCAATAAAATAGCTGGCATCCACAAGTTTTTTCCAATATTTGTTCTCTTTTTGACAACAATCTGTATGACCATATATGAACAAGTGAGTGAAAGTTTAGTAACACCACACCATCTCCTGTAATTTCAACTAAGGAATAGTATCAAAGAGAATCAACTGCTTCCTCCAAACTCTGATCATCCCAATTTCCATTGTTAGCTATAAATACCTGCAATATCTCTTTGATTTCCTGTGTATTCATTTTCAAATCCCCAGACATATTCTTCCATACTCTTTTTAGGATTTCCACAGGAATTTTGGAGTAGTGCAATACACTGCATATCATCAGGGCTGTTTTTGCCTTCTTATCTAGTTTTTGATAACTCAGATTCCAGGTGGCAAAAACAGATAGTGAGTAGCTATCCATATTGTGTTTTGTCAAATGTGTCAAATATCTTGGCCTGTCATTTTTGTAATTCTCTAAGTACTGATAGAATTTCACATGCTGATTATGACATAAATAACCACCTGCCTGTACAATAGCTAGGGCTAAATACCTTAGCTCTTGAACAAGCTCTTCTGCTGCTGCATTCTCACTTTCTGGTATATTGAATCTCTGACTAGCTTTGAACAAAATAGCCAATGAATCTTTATGTGACACTTCTCCAACCTTATAGAAATTTCCAAGTGCATATCTTGTAGATGCTTCATTCCGGCTTGTTACCAGAATATTGCCATGGCTACAATTAGGAAAGAATTCCCATAAGTCCAAGTCAGGATCATCAGCATTATCAAAAATCATCAACCATTCTGTTGTTTGATAACAGAGCCAAAGACAAGCATTAGCAGGAGTGGTTTTATCAAGTTGAGCATTATGAGCAACCTGTATTAGAACCTGTTCAATTGATCCTCTTGAACTTGCATCAATCATATAAATGGAAGAGAATCTATTTAATGAGCTTAGACAGCAGCCTTTATCACAGTACAGTTATCATACCTGTTTTTAAATTCATGACAGAATTTCAAAACAATCTGTGTTTTGCCAGCACCACCCAAGCCATGAAGAACAAAGTGTCGTTGAACCCCAAGTTGCAATGAAGATGGATTATCAGCAAAATGTTTCTCAAGCTCAGCCAAGACATCTGCTCTTCCAGTGAAGAGGGGAGATGGTGCAGGAACAATGGGAAGAAGCTCTTGCACAAATACTTGTTCTGTAATATTAGCACTTGATTGTACAGGTCCAGCTAATGAATATCAACAAAAGTTGAATTTTAAAAAAAGAAGCTACATACTCATTGTACCAAGAGTAATTCTTTGAGGACTGTTCTGCAAACTCTTCACAAGAGAGTTCACCTTCTGTGTGACTTGTGCCTTCTGTAAATAAGCCAAAGGATGTGTTTTGACCTCCCCCAGTTTATTCCAGTCATCCAAAGCCATTTTTTGAAGCCCTTGATCTACATTCAACCTGTAGAAAATACCTGGCAAATTCCTACATTGCTTTTCAAAGTCTTCTGCAGAAGCCTCGCAGCTTCTAGATATATTCACCAAAGTGTTCATTAAATTTCCAGTGCTGGGCTTCCATGCAACATGACCAGGGTGCCCTGCCCCTATGCTCACAATACAAGCAATTGCTTGGGAACCACCAAACACTGTTTCAGCCTCTTCAATAACAAGGCTAGTTGGATTGTTGTACCCAAGAGAGGCACCAATGAACTCCTCACTCAGCCTTCCAGAATTAATAGATATAGCTTCAAAGAACTCAGGAGTAGCAGTGGTGGCACGAGCAGCTTCCACCACAGTGCAATTGTATCCTTGATTTGCCCTTACCTCATATGATCTGAAAACTCGGGGAGTCATATTTGCAGAGGGAAGAGCTATGACAAAACTGCAAACAGTTCAATATTTAACCTGCAAAAATAAAAAGGAAATGACTCAATACCTCTTGCAGGAAGTATGACCCTCTTGTATCAAGATGTCCACTGGAAACCCAGCAGACCTCAAGATATCTTCCATCCCAGAGACAAATGTGGAGGCCTTGAATTTCTCTGGCCCAGTACTGGATATCTTGATGTCTAAGTAGACCTTCTTGCTGAAGGAGACATACTCCTCAATAGCCAAGTCAATTGGCATTCGAAGTCGCCCAAGCATCAATGCAATAATACTAAAATACCAATTGTGAAGATTTGATCGGACATATGATAGCCCAGGACACATACCCGCCTGTTTTGACTCCACCAATTACATCAAAATAGTCACAGGGCTTGGGTATAGATTCAGCCTTCTCCAAGTGCTTGAGCCGGTGCATGATTTCCTGAATAATAAAGAGCTCGGACATTCCACAGATACCACCATCATCTGGAGATTCTCAGAAACCATGTTTTGCAGTAGGACAAGCATACCTAAGGCCAGGAGCCTCAATCCACGTTCAATTTTGCCAGTGTCAGCGTTCTGCATTGTAGACTCGGTTACTGATATGGAGGCGCAGGAAGGAAAGCACAGGATCGTTTCCTGGTAACAGGATTCATTCTCACGCTGTATTGATACCACTTACATATGCTACAGGCAATGCTATCACAGTAATCGTGATTATCCTGAACCTCGGAGCCGAGGAACCAAGAAAGCTTGAAGCAGCGACCGCATGGTCATTGCAAAGATGGAATTTTCATCCATGCCGGATGCATAAGACTGTTATGTAGGGAGGCAACGAAGAACGGCAGTCGATTCTTCTGGATGCGCAAACGACCTCGGCGATCCGAAGAGATCCAAGATCGGACGACACCTCGCTAACGGGTGAAAACATCATGAAGTAGGTGCTCGGAAGACTTGGTATGTAACTAACGCAAAGTCGGGCGAGACCTTTCCACACATAGACTCGTGGACCATTCGTTGTAAATGAGCGGACGGTCACCGGTCTACTCCACCCAGTACGTCTTCCCGGGGCTGGTCAAGATAGTATAAGACAGAGCGAGTAGTCGACGAGTTTGATAAGTCAATTCATATGTTTGTCTTCTCTATAACCAGGACGAATGATCGTGTACCGGGCTGACTACTTGCATTGAAGAGCGGGCTATTCCACCAAAGATGATTACTTTGGAATGGTGTGGCTGGGTGAGAACACTTTGGTTTCCGAGGGGAGGAGATATACAATCCCTCCTGATAGGACCTCTCGAATGATCGTTCCATCTGCATCTCATCGATCTCCTACCTTCATATCCAGTTCTTAATTCCGGTCATTGGACTGTTGTCCCTCTAGGCAGCTTCTTGCGCTATAGTCGGATAAAAGAGGGGATGATGCACCGCCCACGTTCCGAGTCGCATTTACACCGGAATTATCCCTCGAGATTGCGCAACAGTGGATTTCAATTCTATGACATCCTCACTTCACCTTCCTGTGTGACTCAGAACGCTTGTTTGGACGACTTCCCATGAGGTTTTTGAAATGCAAGTAGCGAGGGAAGTTCGTTTGCGAGTGAGTTGAGCATTGTCACCGTTCCATGGCATCGATAGTGATAACAAAAATGGAAAGCAAGACGAGCCTGCGTCAAACTCAACATCTTCGTATTCTTCGATGGAAACCGATCCCAATAGACGGAGCTCGTTGAAGAGGTAGAGTGGTGAACTCTGACGGCTGCTCCGTCGTTGAACACGTCTTTCGTAGAGATTGCGGAGGATTGCGCTGAGCTTAGTGTATAAGCTGGAACTTTCGGGATTGGGTTTTGGGGCACATCGTTGGGTCATATGGCATGACATTTATCGTCCTTGAATTACATACATAATACAAGAATTCCGTCATTCCACGAGCAATCTCGTACTGAACGTCCCACGATATCGTGTATTTGTCCCATATGGCTCCAGATCCTGGCCGAGCGGGCTAGCCGAGAAAGTTCTTGAGAGCTGCATCATCGTCAGGAGGTGTAGGTGCTCGCATGAAGGGTTATGATACAGAGGTATCCCATCTATGGTTCCCTTGGGATGGAGATGAATATAGTACGTCGGGGTCAAAAACATCCTCATCCGTCATTTGTTATGAACCTCGAAATAGTGATCTTTCCAGGAAGGCAATGGTAGACGACCAATAACCTCAAAGGTCGTGACTGGAGGGTGGTTTGAACAAAACAGAAGCATGTTGAGCGCAGAATGTCGCAAAGCATACACTCATCGGAATTCTCTTCGCTATCGTCTTGGTCGAGGACTATGGTATTGCAGAACTACATGTGTCACATGACATGAAGGACTCTGAGCTCCTCATGTAACAGCCCGAGGCGATCGGGAGCTTGCAGGAACTACATACGAAGACGAGAGGCAACGGTCGGAGGTCCGGCAGGCGAGGAAGTAGCGAAGAATGAGGAACAAATTCGGTAGGGGACAATGGAGCGAATTTGCCAATCTGTGGAAACAGAGGCTCGGGATATTGGCCTCTCGGCATGTTAGGAGCGCATACATGAATCGGAGATGGCCTATGAGTGCGATGATGAGTTGATTAGTCCCCGATATCAATATCTACCCATAGCGACGCACCAGGAAACTCTCCGGCAACGGCTGGGATGTCTTCGAGTCGGGTCGATCGTGTTTCGTGGTCATTGGGCTTTGTAGGGATGGAGCTAGGATATCATCGGGTGGTGGTAGTGATGCTAGATCTGCAGGCAGTCCTAACATAATTCCTCCAATGGTAGCCTTTGCCGTCTGTGATCTATTGTAGCTCAATTATGTAAAAGAGCACAAAGTCCCAATCAGATTTCCGACACAAGACGTTCAACGTCGCCTCCTTCATCGTAGGGTCATGGTTAGATCGCATGCTGTCGGCGGTATTCAGGCCCGAGGCTTGCAAGATTGACGACGTGTGATTTGTGTTGCTTCATGTGAGAGAATTATGAGGGTGGACCTGGTAAAAGCGTCAACAATTCAAGACCCGGGAAACCTGGGGAGAACGTCAACCAACAGTCACAATGGCCGCGGGGTCAAAAGAGGGTCGACAGATCACAGTTTGTCAAGTCGGGCCCTGTTCACCCTTCTCATGTCAATCCATCATGAGACGAGCTTCGAGAGGAGAGCATGGAATATATCGGCGAAATGTCGCCCATCGTTGTACTACGTTGTCTTGAGATAAAGGACAATGAACAGAAGATATATGAATGTATACATACTTACCATTGCTATGTAATAACCTCTGTTCTTCACTTGGGGATTGTTCAATTGATCGAAGATCTGAGCCTTCCTGGGAACCCATCACGGAGACTGCCGTGATGCCATCAATGAGAGTGGCCTGTTCTACCTTATTACAACTTGAATATACAGTATACATACTCGGGAGCGCTATGAAGTCATTTTGCCATAAAACACTTTTTCTCAGTAGTCACAACTGAGCTGGCCTTCGTGTTACTCAGTCTGGCCTTCGTCTTTAGAAGCTCCGCGTCATTGAAGCCTTCGGCCACCCCCAGGCCTTTGTTCCCCGATCCATTGTGATATGTTCCTTCTCATTTCCACTAACAATGGTCTCTCGAACTCTACACAATCCATGATTCTTCAAAGCGCTTTGCTTGGTAAATGCCGAACGGGCTCTTTCCCGCTTCAGTTCAACGCTAGGGGTGCTTTGACCTGTCCACTGTGCTTTCGCTTTGAGCCCATTATCTTTGGCTACTCTATCAACCTCTTTGGCTCTGCAGTCTGCGTAGAAGTACTATAAAAATGGAATTAGGATACTCAAACTAACAACACCAACGATCGACGCCTCTGCATTTGCGTTTCAAGCATCTACAATGTCCTACAAGAATCCTCTTCACCCTCCTGTGCACTCTCAAAATTATTCTCAGTACTCTTCCTTGGAAGGTGCATTGAACCCATCATCCTCTCACTCTCCTCCGACATTGGTCTCTCCAAACCGTCGGCGCTTACCCCAACAACCTTACACTCCCGCCTCGAAGTGGCAATTGGCGACAGGCCGGGCCAACCAGCTTCACAGACCAATTACGTTCGACTATGTTGGCTACTCGAAGCAAGGGGTACCGATGCGGGAGCTGAGTGCTCGTAGCACAACCGCGCTTGCATCAATGATCCAAGGCGCTGGTGATGCAGTGCTCGCACACGTAGGCCTCACGCGTATCACGTTTAGAATTATCGTCAGCTTCTTCCTTTCTTTTTACTTCACAGAATTGACGATATCTTTATAGTGGCCTGGGTATGAACACGTCGAGTGGGCGCGTAGCATTGAACTCTTGGTTGGCGAACAGCCGGTCACAAGAGCTCAACTGGGCTCTACCATCTGCCAGAACTTTGCCCGTTTTGTTGAGGTATACATTGTTCATCACTCTAATAAAACGCCCTCTTCTCACTCTTTACGCAGAAAGCTCGCTTAGAACCTTCAGGGTCAACTGAGTGGAATCTGACCTCTTCGGGCATCCGCTTTGAGCATCTAGTGCTTATAGCCCTGGTCAATGTTTTCGACAATGTCTGGCAAGCTGAAGTTGCTGTTGACCTTCAATAATTTCGATTAACTTGGCTTCGTTCAATTATCTCCACAATCCTCTCGGCTATATTGATACTCAGTCACCATGTATCTGTTGCTTCCCCCACCATTTTGAATATTATAATAGCTTTGCTCTTTCACCAGCCCAATTTAAACCTTGTAGTAGTAGATATAATCTCAGCTGGTGTAAACTGCAGTCTCCAAATGTGGCTGCTGTCCTACTGCTTTTACTGAAAGAGATATTCGACAACAATACATGACTCTGGTGCAAGCAATTAGTGGGTACTACCAGTAAAGATGGAGCAAAGGGTGATTGCCTGTATAATCGAGCATTACTAAATTAGATGGCCCCGACATAGGGGATCGCCTCAACGGGAAAATGGTGACAGAAAAGAAGAAAAAATCAAGCATCACCGTAGTTGATGTAAAAACATACCAACGATGTAAGAGGCAAGGTTTGTGCTACTATCCTAGAAATACTAGACACCACCACCCTAGATACAGGACCCCATCTGATTTGATTTGAATCTTGCTAGGTATTCATTCTATTTTCATGCAAGCTACCCGATATTCGGAATCCAAGAAGTGCTACAATTACTTCGGATATTACGGGTCGTGGCCGGGTCACCACGCATCTGCGATTGATGCAAGAATTGGGCGAAACGCAACAAGCTGTCTATGGTTGGACAGCTAGGGCTTGTGAAACAGCAATGCTCTATGTAACTGTAAAGATTGTCAAAGCGGTGTGTGATGGAATAGCCAGAAAAGAGTGTGGCGCAAGCAACCAGTGGAACAGCAGCTTGGTGAAGGAAAGAATGACTACTGAAAACAGATAAAAGAAGGCCAATAGCGTATATTTCCAAAATCTATTTCCTGATAGGTGATGTCTAATGCTCGAAATAGCGTATGTTTCCAAAATAGGTAATGTCTAGTACTCGACACTCTTTTTTCCCATACGATCAAACACCCCTGGTGCTGGCGTTTAGTAAAGAACAAGTAGGACAGTTAAACAGTTAACAATCTGATTGAAAAAACTAACTATATCAATGAAGTCTGATTGAAGGCCTATACGCAATGACGAATGTTAATACACGCTAGATCATTTGGAGGAAGTAATCAGGGATATGAAGCTCCGCATCCACCACCTCACTCTCCGCCTTCACAACCACTTCCACAACTTGAGGTTCCGCCTCTGTCTCCGCTCGTGCATGCCGAAAGCACTGTGAATACCCTATACCAACGTTGTCAATATAGTTTACAGCAGCACTACTTCTGCTCGTGGTGACAACACCCCTGACCTTTTAAGTCGTAGAGTCCAAATCACAGGAAAAGAGTTGTTGGTGCGCACGCTGCGATTCCCGTTGGGCCCGTATCCACATGTCCATGATACGACGCACAGCTCGTATGATTTAAACAAGGCAAAGGGGATAGAAATGCGAATTCGAACGTAGAATCATGAGTCCTTGTCAGTGTTTTTCCTTTCTGTTTCTGTTTGAACTCGCTTTTCAAAAGTTCTTGACTAAGTTTCCAATTATTCTCGCGTCGATTAAACTGATCATCAACAACGCGTTTGCGTTCTTCAAGTGTCTGTAGGAAGATGACGGAGTTATGATCACTGGGGTGTGTGGCAGAAATTATGTCTGCACGGTTTGGTGGATCAAGATAAGGGGGTGAGTAGATCCTTGAAGTGGACGAACTACTGAGGAGGTTGTGGAGTTTCTTGCGGATTGTTCTACCGGGAACTGGACATCCGCAATGAACGTAAGGGAGACCAAAACGCTGCTAGAACCACATAGTTAGCTGTTAGAAAGAAGAGAGGTGGCGACGGGGAGGGGAAATTATTACCTTCCATCGGATACTCGTAGAATCGAACGATGTTGCGAGCTTACTCTCTCCTACTTTGTCGTTGCTTATATATCGGTTTAAAGTACCGTTCAAGACGGCAGCAACGAAAAGCTCACTGGTCAATGTATCGACCAATAGTATCTCTACACTGGATGTTGTATTTAGGGCCCATTAGCTGGTGCGTATGCCAAGCGAGATCGATATCGAGCGTCGGAATATTGAATGATCTGGGGTGTGCAGAGAGAAGGTCGAGAAATCTGAGTACAAGTTATCAGTTATAGTCATGTTGAAGAATAAAGATAAACGAACGCGTGATATCGCGCGATGGCATGTTGAAGAGCTACTTCATTTTTACTGTCAGCAAAGTAAGCCGGTTTGGTCCACTCTAATTGTTCCATTTTCTCAATGAACGAGCCTTGCCGAATGACCTTGGTGATAGTCCGAGTCAGGACATTTTCTTTAAACACCTAATGATAAAACCTACAGCTCCAACCAGTTCCACAGAGAATGGTCGTTCCGTTTGATAAGCAGAAAAAACTCTTTCGACCCTGATTGGCTTGATGTCAGCATGGTATATCATGCAAACGACGAGCAAAGACACGCACATCTCCCTGTCATTTTCTGCTGTATTCTGTAGTACTGAAATTTGAAGTTCTTTGAATTCATAGATCGTCTTCTCCAGGACAAGTGCAGCCCAATTGTTCTGTGAAATTCCCGAAGGCCGTTGACCAACATACTTAAGCACGACGGCATCATGGATCAAGTTCTTAACCCGCGTGGCTTTATCGATGTCTATGTTCATATATGGCGTCCGCACGCTCCCTCTATCAAATGAGGATTAGACCAACACTGTCCAAAGATAAAGACGAGAGGCACGATGGCGTACGCTAAATAGGCTTGGAGATCTTTGCCCTCTCGGAAGAGGTCGTCCAGGAATTTCCTCGCCCTCAGTAAGTGTTTATCTATGCACACCCTACTAGGCCTGAGCTGATCTGGCCTTCGTTTTGGACAAGTAGGTTCATCACAGAAGGCCTTGAAATTGTGTTGAAAATAACCAGTGCCTTCGGCATTCATGTAAGCTACATAAAAGTATCAAAATCCAAGTTAGAAGGGTTAAAAAAGCACATACGGCTCATGACAGGTTTCCGGCATTGTGGACACGAGTAACGTACAAGAAATCGACCTTGCGCATCTTCTATAGCATCCCAGGACCTTGCTGTTCTTGAAGTCCATAATGTACATCGTGGCTCCGACGGTTCAGAGGTAATAATGGTCTGCAAATCAGCACTCTTTGATAACGTATTGGCAATCAAGTGGTTGTATTTAAGCAGAAGGTGCATACAAGAGAGGCTGAAAATATTTGGGTCGCTTTTGCCATATTTGCCATAATTGGTAGGCGATCACAATCCTCAGCATACCATCTAGTAGAGGCAGATCATATAAGTAAACTGAGAACTGTAACAAGAGAAGACAAACCCAGGGTTGAGCATGTAGGTATGCCACACCTTCAGAAATCACTGAGCTGTTGTAATAATATTAGGTTTGAGCACCAACACATACCATAAGAACGTCAATAGGAGGAAGAAATTCCGTGGCAGGTTTTGATAAGTCGGCAGCTTTCAATGATTGACACCAAATCGTGAACCTTGTGATTATTGGGACATAGAGATTAAGCAAAACGCTTCTGAGCTTACCTTTCAACTGCTAAAGACACGAACCAAACCCATCTCAAATCGCGGTCGATTGGTAGATTATTGATAACAGTTCCCGAGCCTGAAGAGTACTGATGGAGTTCTCTAACCTTGTTCTTCAGAATAGCGAATGTATTCAGCAGCGCAAGATGTCCCTTTATTTGAGGAATGTTCACTAGATGAGGCGAGTGTCTCTTCCCGATGCTGAAAGTAGGAGGCAGCGAGTAGTATTTCGGCGGCACTGTTAGATCGACGATAGGCTCTGGATCCGACGGCTCTAAATCATCAGTAATACTATACGGAGGAGGGACTTCCATCGTTCTGAGAATTCATTAAGGGTCCAGGTAAACAGCTGAAGTACTCGTCGGAGGCAGTGTGTGGACAGGATACACCTGATTAAGGCTCAAGCACGCTCACACGTCACCCGGGGCCATGTCATCTGCCTACGGAACGGACGTTCCCCATCCTTGTTCAAAAGACATTTTTCCCCTGAGATACAAATGGAGTAGGCTTGCAGACATCTGACATATGTATAGTTTGGGCCTGTTTGGGCAGTGCGATGCGGTGCATTCGTACACCTTTCTGTGAAGCCACCGTGCGCGACATTCTATACCAGCTATATGGAGACTTGAAGAGATGGAACCCGTGTGCGTGCAGTGAGCAAAACCACAGGGACGTGTTGATCAAGTTGATCTGATCATTGATTATGACAAAACATTGACAACCACACACGGCCAACACGCGGCACGCCGTGAAAAACAAAATACTACTAATACATACATGGCTGTGGAAGCTTGTTCGATTACGCTTTTGAGAAAATCACGCCCATGTCTGTTGAGTAGGAGCTAGTGTATTAGGGTGTATTAATATCATTGTCGTAGTAACGTTGGCCCGATAACGACTCAGAATCTCTGGAGTCTGAAGGGACGGCCGGCAGGTGAGCTTGTGGAAAAACTGAGCACGATATGTTATATCCCACGAAATGTTTCACCAAAATCTGCAGACCAGCGGAAGGACCATCTTTACCCGCCATATTTGATCAAGGGCATACAGAAGCTTATGACTGTCGTGACGGAGAACGGTTGTCTAAAGAGACGGGCGTACGTCGTGAAACGGTAACAAGGCGTAGAAGTGAAATATGCAGATTAATTAATATTTCCACAGGGAGAGATTGCCACAGGGCCTGAGCTGCTAGCGAGTGGCGGAGATGGTACCATGTATGTAACTTCAAGTTGGTTGCAAAGTAAGCGTGGATGATGTAGTCAGCTATTACAACGTATACATAGAGCACTGAGTGGATTAGTATGTAGTTGTTCCAACCACAATATGTCATTGTGATGATTATGATAGATATATTTCTATGGTCCGTTAAGACAGCAGAGACAACTACTACATACTAGAAGTCCATGGTGAGCGAGAGACAAGTTAAAGCTAGAGAGTGCAGGATACCCAAGTCCGTCAATGCGTGAGATATGATGAATAATGGATGGGAACGAAAGTCTATGACCCTGAGAGGATAGTGTCTATTGAGTGATTCAAAAATTCTTTTCGAGAAGTAAGGTCTGCCTTAGGGAAACGAGCCATGATCGCTTCACGCGCCGTTCTGAGGAAAAGTAAGAGTTAAGTCAAAAATTGAATTCAATCAGAGCTAGAACGACGCACTTCTTCGTGACTGTCATCAGGTCCTGTGTGCTCAGGTAATTCCGTAGAGCGTTGAAGAGCTCATCATCAGTTGGATTGGTGCTGTTACTTGGGCCAGCGAAAGGATTGACAGTTGTTGCAAGCGAGAAACTGGACACAGGTCGTTGTTGCCCACCAAGAGCCGGCGCAGAGGGCGGCACAAGATTTGTTTGCGAACCATTCATACTGCCGCCAGAGAACATGTTGGACATCATGGGATTCATTGCCATTCCTGGACCCATCATACCATACATACTTGCAGTGTTTGGGAATGGCATCTGGGGCATGCCCATCGACATCCCACCGCCATAGTCAGAACCACCTGCGACTGATCCCGGACCACCCGCGAAAGGCATCACAGGCAACTGAGGAGCTCCATATTGCGAGGACCCTTGGTGATGAGAGACGTTGCTGTGAGAAAGTTGGCTGCCTCCCAGACGCAGATTGGGATTCGAAGAGTTATTATATGTCAGGTTGGTGTCACGATAGTAATCGCCTGATTGAGAAGCTTGCTGGTAGGTGTGTGGAGACTCTTCCCTGGATCCAGCAGGGCGACGGGATCGGGTATAACCAGTTCCTGTTCCATCAGAGAGACGCGAACCCGATTCCCATGCTTCAGCCTCGTATTCTAAAGATGCGGATTCAGTACGGAAGTGGATATGCTACCAAATATCCTTACCACTGAATTTCTTGAGGGGTATCATTGACTCATCGAATTTCTCGTCCTCGTTGATGATAACCTTCTTATCCTTGCCTTCACCAATGACCAAACGAGTATTACCCCAACCGAATTCGTCCATGCACCAGAATGAGTAAACTGGAAGGAAGAAACTGTAGACCGGGTATCTGTTATGGTTGTTGAGTCGAATGAACTTCCGTCATCCTCCCTATGACTTACGAGAGTATGTAAACAACCATCCAACCACAAAGCATGAATTCCCGCTTCAGAATGAAAATGACAGCCTAAACACGCATCATAAGTACAGATAATGATTTCAAAATTGAAACGCATGCCTGTAAACCATAGGTCACCGCAATCATGATGATAGCAATCGTAGGCAGAGCTTGTTGATGAGTCGCGACAACAATAATCAAATAAACCAACTGTCCAAAGAACGTCAGTAGATATAAGATGGAGGGAAACAAAGAACGTACATAAACGACAGTAGCCGGTAAAATCTGAAGGCAACGTTGAGTATGAATAAAGGGAACTTCGAGACGTTACTCACGAGTGTACCAAGTAGATCAATAAAGACGAAGAATCGCATTGAGAAACAGCAGAAACCGAACAGTTCAGGAAGTAGCACGAGTTCACACAGATTGTGCACCGTAGAGTTAATCCAACGACGGCGCTGCGAGAACAGAATGCGCCAGGACTCGGGAGCAACAGTGCGGGCTATGGCGTCGGGGCAGAATTTAGTTTTGAATGTGGGGAAGTGCTTCATCAACAGCGTCGTCAAGAAACGATCTTCACCAAGGGAGAACAGATTCTTCTTGTGTAGGGTATCGACGTTAGGCTCAGCGTACTCATCGATGATACGGTTGGAGATAATGATAGGGCGTCCCTTGTCGGCTGTGCGGATACGGAAGAGGGTGAAGCAACCGGGAAGACAGGTCACAGAGCCGAACAAACTCTCGAAAGCCTTGGAGAGGTGGTGAGAGATGTAGTACTCGTACACCTGGATCATCGTCCACCATGAACCCTCTTCGTTCTGAAGCTTCGTCTCTCCACAAACGCCAATGATCGACGAGTCGTCCGCCGACATCGCAACGAGCCTGTTCAGAGCATCTGGAGTAACCGTCTGCAGAAGAAAGTTAGCCATAGACTCCCTCGGACCCGGATATGACGTACGGTATCGGCATCAATCGTGAAGATGTATTCATAGAAAGCAGGATCGATTCCGATGACATTCCGCATTTGGTGGTAGATCTCGAGCTCGAGAGGAGACATAGGAGCATCGAAGTGTACCCTGTTGAGGTAGTGGAGCAACAAGATTTGACTGTCACGTTTGCCACGATTACCAGGCTTTGAGCGCTCGGTGGGTTTCCCAACCTTGACAACAACCATATACCTAAGTCGTACAATGTCAGTCTAGGCTTTCAAGAGTATATAGCACCTATATATACTCACGGGACGACATGGCCTTCAAATTCGTAAAGTCCAGAATAGACCTTTCCATAGTTGAGTGCCTTGGAGCCTTCACCGACGGACTTGAAGAGCAATGGCTCCGGATCAAGCTTGGGATCGACACCAAGGATATCAAGGACAATGCGGGGCGTTGTCCGGTCGTTACCACTTCCGATGATGTTTCCGTCGCAGATAATGAATATCAACTTTCGCTTGTCGTCGTAATTAAGCGCCGCGAGCGAGTCAACCGTACGTCGGAGTGAGTCTTCGCCCTCAGTGTAACATGGTACCTGGCATAGCACGAATTTATCCTGCAACTCCGGCGAACGCTTGCTTCCGAACTGAAGAGCAGCCAAAACTGAGATTATGTCAGTGACCAGCGAATGGCAGACCTAAGGTGAACATACACTTCAGCCCAATGGACGCCATCAAAACGCCAGACATGACAATGAGGAGGTAATTTTGAACCTGGCATCGAGGCGTTTTTCTAAAGTCCGTCTGACCGATACCGAATGCGTTTTTGAGACATGCGGTGTTTTGTGCCAGAGTATTAGAGTCGAGGGTTGCCAAGACTTTATTCAAAGGTTTCGTGATATCCTGTCCAGAGCGTTGCTTGAAGAGGTCGGTGATACCGCTGTTGAGGAAGGAATATGCCGTATCGGTGGGGAACAGATTCTGCGTGTAGAAATAGTCCGTCAAGTCATACAAAGTGTCTTCCCAAACTGCCCAAACTCTATCAAAGGTGGTCAACTTTGCAGGTTGGACATATCTCAAAATACATACTTAGCAATGTCAGTGTCACTCGCCCATGTTTGGATGACTTTCTTATCATACACAAGCGGACCCTTCTTGAACTCCTTCATCGTCTCCAAGAAATGGCTAGTATACCAATCCCTCTGTTGCAGTGCGTGAGACGCAGTAGCCAGAGTGCCCGACTTGTGCACCGCCAATGTCTGCGTGATGGTGTCGTTCTTGTAGTTCAGCGTCAGCGTGGCGTCATCAACGAGCCCGGAACATCCAAGGGAAAGAGGAACGGGGAAGTACTGTGTGAGGTCTTGACCAGCAAGGGCAGAGAGTGTATCGGCGCCATTACTTGGTTCACCAATGATATCGCTGTGGTCCCCGAATACAAAGTCCGACACATCATATACCACACCCTGAATTGTAACCCAATAGTCACTCTCACCCTGGTGTTGGGCAACCTCAGTAAGCGACCAAGCCTTGTCGAAGTTGGGACAAAGCAAACGACCGAACTCGACGATGTAGAAACAGACAGTAGCGTTCAGGAGGAAAATGAGCCAGCAGATAGCGACCTTCTCTCGCCATGCAATCTGGACATCCGGACGCTTCATACGGCCCAGGTACTTCAGCGCGAAGCTCGGTATCAACCACGTACACAACCACACGAGCCTCAACCACCACCGTCGCACTTTACTCGTCGGGATCTGCTCCACTGCGTTCGGCGCATCCTTAACAACGAGTTCCCCCTCCGCCTTGTTCGGCAGATATGGTGGCGCACGTTTACTATCTTCCTCCCAACCTTCCCCACTCGGCGCAAACCCACGCGCATCAAAACTAGGTGTATTCAACCCCCCAGCACCATACTCGCCATTCGGATCCTGGTAGCTCGTCCCATCACGACCCGTTCGCGTCAACAACAGATTATCCGCGCTCTCGTTGAAGAAGCCCGACGTACCGGGTGCGAGCCCAGCATTATCAGGATGCGTATAGTCCGTCCCGTCGTCGGGGAGCACGCTCCCATCGTCCTCGTCGTCCTGCGACCGCTTCTGCTCCTTCTCCGCCGCACGCACAGTGTCTTCGACCATCTTCCATGCAGTATAGGATAACCATATACGTCCACTCCCGCGGGCAAAGTCTGTACCCTCGCGCCACCCATTCGCACGCGCACACTGGGTGATTCGTTCTTCATCTGACCCGCGCATGGTAGGTACGTACCGCTCGCAAAACGCGACGATATCGTAGTCGGCGACGTATTCCGTGCTGCGGCGCGCCGTTATATCAGGCAGGAGGAGCGAGCGAATCTGGTTCTTGACACGCCGTTTGTCGAATGAGTTGGGTGAACTCGAGTCATTAGGTCGGATACACGCAAGGTTCCAGAGATGTGTACGATCGAGGTTAGCGAAGATTTCAGACATGGTGAAGTTGAGCTGGGAGGTGACGGGGTACGTCTTGCTCGGGTCGAGGTGGGGATGTTCTTCGGGTAGGTCACCATTAGGAAGGGCGATGGGGGTAGCCTGTCGCAGCGGTCTTGACGAAACCTGTGTTTGGACAATAATGTTCTCATCCTTGTGATGACGCTCGGCCGCAAGACTAGGTCCAGAAAGGAGCTTCGCGACGAAAGGTTCGGTAGAGTTGCGCAAGAGTGTAACGAAGGCCGAATCGAGGAGATCGCTGTCTCTCTCCACGAAACTCGTGACGTCGTATGACACAGGGCCCGAGTAGTGGTTGATACCAAAAAGGGTCTTTTCAGACGCATGGCCGGGGGTAACAACGAACGAAGCGTGAACTCCGAACTTGGTCACGAGCTCCTGGAGCATATCCTCATCACGATGGTCCCCACCCTTTCCAGACTTGAACGCCGAGCTGCTCTTACTCAAGATCCCAAGCAACCCGCCCGGCTTTCGCTGTGACCGTTCACTGAGTTGTGCACCACGCAAAAGCTCGACGCAAGCTCCATTATCCATCGTCGCAACCGAGGGAAGGGCGATCCCATCGCTTGAAATGGCCGCGTTGTACCCTACAGAGTCTTCGAACGTGCTCCGCAAGATATAAGATTGCAGAAGCTCGTCGGCGAAGTTGATGCAAAATTCATAAAAGTTGTTCTGTCCGTAAACGGATACAAGGGGTGATGTGCCGGTAAGTGCCATGGAGCTTGTGCCAGCTGGGCCACGCGTCTGGAAGCCTGGCTGATCAAGGGTGACGATTTGGGTGTGCGAAGGAGGATCTTTGGCACTCGGTACCAATCTGTGATTGGCGGTTTCCACGACGAAGGCGAAGAGAATCGAGTACAGATCGCGCATGCATTGATCGCGCTGTGCAGCACTCTGCTCGGCGCTAAGAAGGACTGTGTAAAGCTCCTTGCGGACGTAACTTGTCTTGTTCGTCAAGACCTGGTTCAGGTCGTCAGAAGTGGTGCCTAGGAGGCGCGCAACCTGATCCAGAACATTCGTGTTTGCGACGTACGCCGACACGGTGTGAGCATCGCCGTTGTAGAACTGCAGGTTGCCCATGAGGAGGATAGCGACAAGAACACTAAATATGGAAGACATGTGTTTCTGCTTGAAGCCGAGGGTGCGCATGGACGCGCGCAGGTCTGACATGCCGATAGAATCATCGCTAAAGGGGCCAGAGGGGAGGCGGTAGGTTCCAGAGGAGGCAAGGAGGGCGTAGTCAGAGGGATCTTCGAGGTTGAATTGATCACGCTCTGATGTCGTGGCTCCGGCGAGGAATTGGTAAAAAACGTGGAATGACCGCTCTTCGTGGGTGAGCCGGTTAAGCCGAGATTTGTCGAGGGCGAATGTAAGGACTTTTGAAGAGCTGATACGACCCCTTTCATTGAAATGTAGTTCGAGGTAGCGGCCGTGACGTGAGGCATTAGGGTTCATGAGGGTCTTGGCGTTGCCAAACGAGTCGAGGACAGTGCATACGGCCTTGATCTGCTCGGCAACCTTAGCCTCCTTTCTCGAGTGCGTCGATAGGCGCAGGACTTGATTTATGAAGAGACGGATGGTCGAACTTTTACCAGACCCCGTTATACCCCTGAAGAAATTTAATTTAGCCAACGCAGTGTAATATGATACTGAACACTCACCTCGCCAAAAGAGCTTGAGATTCACTCCTACGTCGCATAAGAAGGTACACTTTCGCTGCTAAATCGTATGGATGGGGCTGCAGAGGTTTAGGCGAGTCTACCATAGGCAGACTGGTGTCTTTGTAGCAACGGTCCTCGTACTCCCTCGCACTAATATCGTTCACATTAGCGAGGGCCTTGTAAGGATTGACGACAACGAGATTGGACGCGCCAATCTTGGTATATGGGAGATCCGCACGAAAACGAGCCTGAAGTACAGCAAGAATGGCATCGTCTGACGGATAGATGGTAGTTGTGCCGGATGAGGACACGAGGTCGACGAGGTCGCCAGAGGTAATCGCCTGAGTGGTATGAGAGGCCATAGCCTGGGGCAAGGAAAGGAGGCGAGCCCGCTGCGGACGTCGGTGAGGAAAAGAGAAGGTGAAACGATGAAGAATGCTAAGCAACGGCCACTTCTCGCCTCGTCAGCACGTGAGAAACTCGGCCAAAACACGTTTTTTTTCTCCTACACTCAGTGACTCTCCATCATATTCTATGTCAACTACTCTTTTCTTGACCAACAGAATGCTACATAAAGATCCATTCCTTGACTAGAGCAATGTCCGTTTTCTAACGACCTCTATATGTTTTCTGTGGGTTTTCCGATCATCCGGCATCACAAAATAACATTGGAGCCGTCGTCTGTCAATGGCAAGGCTCATATCAACAGCCTACTCATTGCTTATGACATATGTATGACTATCTATACGACCTCCAATTTTTGGCTCGCCTAACTCCGATTTTCTCACTGGCATGCCAGTGCAATGTTTACATGTCATTCATAATCGGTGTCAATTGGATAGAACTGACGGTTATATTTACGGCATCATTTGCATATATATCATAGGCTCTGGATGTGGTTTCCATTCCACTTCGAAAGAGACCAGTCAGGCGAGTTGAGTCCCAGTGTCGCCAACGTCACAACGTCGAAAGTCATATATGCCTCGAGCCGTTGCCCGAGCCCGCTATGAACGGCCATGTGCAATCATTACAAGACCACGTCTTGGCGCCCAAGGTCTGGGCGGTAGATCAACACTGTCGACATTTGCTGGACACAAGAAAGATATACATACATACATGCATAACTTGAGAGCGAGAAGGAGCAAAGGGCCTTGAGGCACGGAACCGGATCAATTTCATGGCAACTTGGCCGAGTGGTCTAAGGCGCTGGAATTAGGTCATTGTACTTTATCCAGTCCGCAAGGGCGTGAGTTCGAACCTCACAGTTGTCATTTTATTTTTGCATACATCTTGTTTCCCTGGCATAGGCAGTGTCTACACTCTAGTCTCTCACACACTAAGCTGTCGTCCAAATTTAAACCTTTTATCATCCACTTCGGCGACTACTGTCTGCGTACACAATCCTCGATTGATTACCCTATTCCCCATTCTTGTCCCTTGAAAAGTTCTTCGTATTTAAACCCTGCCTTCACCGACACTGATTCTCAGGTTGCCCCGTTCTCGTGTGTAGTAATTCGTCAAGGTCATTCGTTATGCTCATGCTCATAACTTTCAAAAGGCGCTTCACTGACCAAGTTTATCCAAAGAAAGCATCTAACAATCAAAGCTGTGTTCGTTGTCCACCATGCCATTCATGGCCCTTTGTTCTCTTTGACACTCAGGTCCTTTATATATGGTCCAACTTTTGTTCCCCCTCGGGCCACATTACGTCTACCCTCTTCCTCTCTACCATGCTTCTTAATTACTGGGGCTTACCTGACGAAGGAAACAACGAACTCCATCTTAGCAGAGATGCCCCCAGAGGGCCTCCAACTTCTGAGCCATCATTTTCAGACTTCGCTGATCTCTCAGGCTTCCCCAGCCTCTACCGTATGTTTTGCCAAAGTAGTGACTCCATCGATACGGTCCGACCTCCAATGAGAACGTCACCTCCCCCGCTTCTGCGACATCGCCCGAGAGAACTACCACCTGAGTCCCTATTCGGCCCAGTCATAAGAAGGGTCTTCAGTCCAAAGTCATCAATGGAAGACGAAATGATCAAACTCTCCGAGAACATCCACGACGGGTGTTCCGATCTCAACACTGCGTTCGACTACAGATACATTTCAAAAGACGACCTCACAGGCCATCTAATATACCGACGAATTCAGCTCGAACTTCTTTTATCAGCATCTCAAATGGCACACGAGGATATAGCACACCCACCAGACGCGGTCGAGGTTAAGACACCCCTTCTCATTCGACACGTTCGGTCTCTCAGTGATCTTCCGTATTTCTATGCCTGTGGAGATCGACGAGAGCTATGTGTAGCGTTCCTGACGATGGTCGCGCGAAAACGTGGGATTGAGACTCTTTCCGCGAATCAGTTGGGCTCATACCAAGTGGAGATGTACAGGCAGGTTGCGAATCAGCTTGAAGCTGATATGAGGAGCGAATATGAGGGTGTATATAGGGATGCGAAGCGGAAGGCGAGAAAACGGTCGTAAAGAACGAGTTTTGTGGGGTTGAATGTGTTCCGTTTTGCATGTACTATACTGACTAGCCAGAGATATTGGTGTGCGATGGAATGCTCCCATCGAACAGATACATGACTCATTGGATAATATCAAAACCGCCCCATTCTACTCAGCAGTAGAATCAGTTTTTAAGACAAACACGACAACTTGCAATGTCAGATATTAACGAGAGACCCAGAACCCTCACTTTTACTATTTTTCCTGAAGATAATGAACTCTCAATTTTGGGTGCCGGTCAATATTCATTTCTACAACACCCTCAACAACTCACTATGGGAACCCTCCTTAGTCAATGAAGCCAAATGGGGAGTTACGAGGATTTGGACTTCTATCTGGCTTCTATCACTTCGTGTTTCCCACCTATACCAACTCTAATCGTTTGTCACTTTTGAGTCCGATATTACTCTCCTCCTCTTCAAAAGCTATGCTCCGAGACCCTTTTTGACCGAGAAACTACACCGGCCTGGAACTAACTATAGCATCTCCTTAACACTCAGAATTAGCTTCTATCCTTTTTCGCGTTGCTCTATGTACTTACATCCAATGATTATCGTGTACATCCAAGCTAGTACTATCGCCGATAATCGCATTGGGTCCGCTGATCCGAACACTGGCAGAACCTGACTTGCAAAAGCTTTTTGAAGTAGAGTTTCAATCCTATAACTTCACCTTCCCACCAACTGTATTCCACCTTCAGCTCCAACTCGAATGCACCCTGAATCAATTTTTCCACAAGAAATCCTTGATCTTATCCTGGACCAAGTTCCTTATGTCTCCCCGGTCGCTTCATATTTGGAGCACCGCAAAACAGCACCTGCTATGTTGAACTGTAGCCTCACGTGCTCTTCTTTTCGCAACAGAGCACAAAAGCGATTATTCCACGACGTTTCCATATATTTTCCCAACACCGCGTCCAGCAGCTCTTACTACCCAAACAAATTAAATCAAACCTTGATGTCGAATGAACGGTTGCGCAATTTCGTGACGAAGCTTCGCATCGTGTTACATCCGATCCTCCCTACATCGTACGCCTCTTTCCCCTCGTTACCGAATTTGGTCCATCTCAACATCACGGGTCATAATTTGGAGGACGGTTTAGACTGGACTTGGTCACTAGGCCGAGATTGGGAGACGTGCAAAATTGATATCTTTAGAATGATGCACCTACCCACCCTTCGCACATTGGAGATTGACAACATCTTCGATTTTCCAGCTAAGATTCTTTTGACTTGTGGCCAGGTGCAGGAACTCCATATTGACAGTTCTGTCACGCTTGATGTCAATTCAAATACAATCGACAGCTGCCTCCTCCCGTTATTACCAGTACAGCACGGTTACCTCGAAGGTCTGGAGTTTTCCTACTACACATTTCCCTTATTCGTCGAGGCATTCAGGTCCAATCCTTCATCTCCCTTATCCATTGCGAGACTTCAAAAACTCAGGCTCAGCATTTTTGACAGAGAAACCGAAGAGGCTCTTCAAGAGGTCCTCAGAATAACCGCTGCGTCTCTCACGCACCTGGAAATCCGTTTTGAGTCTTGTGCGTATTATTCTCCTTGATGGTTATGAATTTGTTGACCGCGTCTTTGATCAAGTCTTCGAAGTCTCTTGGGAAACTCTGAAAATTCCTGATCCCCACATCCTGCGGCACCTCACATTCTTTATGTCAGTACAAGAAGACTGTTGGAACATGAACTCATTCCTTGAACACATACCAGAAGCCAACAACCTCGCCAGTATTGTCATATATCTAGACTCCGATTGCGCAGAGGACTCGTGGCAGCAGTTCGACGAATTGCTAGCTAGCAGACGTGATAAGGCATTCCGATACTTGGAGGTACGAGTGGGATACGAGTGCAGGGACCTTGGTAGTAATCTTCCGATATTACTACCACGCTTGGCGGCGTCGGGTCACCTCATTATCACATATCAGCCAACCTCTTCGGACCCCATGACTGTGCTTGGTTATTACTAGGCATAGGGACATAGATCGGCTCACTGATTTCAGATCCACCTGCGTAGATGTGCAAGGCTCCAAATTTAGTTCTAAACTTTTGCGTCTGTAATGTTTAGTTTAAGTCGTGAAAGTTAGTATGCAGACCTCCAGAACTACGTCGACTCGGCGGCTGACCAACGGTTCATCGTTGGATGAAGACGATAGAAGGGATAGCGAAGGTATGATGTACTTTCCTTTATTAATTATCGTCATCCTTAATCATTGTTCAGGTTTTCGACGGGTGCCAATGCAGTATCGGTGAAGCGCCAGCGTTTGTTGCTATGCTGATATTTCTCGTAAGTCTTTCTATACTGTTTCTGATTTGATATCATTCTTCATTTTCTAGGTCGATTCCTGCTGATTGAAGAGTGAATCGATGATTCGTCTTGTTGACGAATAGTATGCTGACGGGTCAATTCACGCTGGGGACTTTTTAAATGAGCCTACCTGTCGAAGATTCGATACTTGTCTCGCCATTTCCACTTATTATGGTAACAAGTCCATAGTTGATTCTGTTCAAGCCGAATCGCCCATTCTCCTTTCGAATAATGTTCCAATCATTCGCACTCCGAACGATCAAATACGTCAATGACAGCGTCAACAAGGATGATAGAGGATGGATCTGACCCCCTGCCTTCGAGGAGCTCGAAAAGCCCAAGGCAAGGTAAGCATTAAACTGTCGCGAATCCCGAAATCAGTTACTTCACATGTGTCTGTAGCCTAAATTTGCGAGAGGTGCAACCTGCTCCAACATAAAACACACATCCGTACCTTTCTGTTTTTCGACAGACTCGGAGTCATAGTGTTCGCGTCAGAACACCTCATGTCTGTCGAGTCTACTGCAGGGGTAGGAGAGGACTAGACAACAAAGACCCGAACGTCGTCGGCATTTCCTGGAACAAATCCTATGCAAGAGTCAAAATGCGATGTTGCCTCTGAAACGGATAGTACGCCTCGGGCTACATTGGCTCTTGATCTTTGAAATGTCGGATTCAAATTCATGAGTTTTTTGGGGGAGGGGAGGTGTTGCAAGTATTAGTAGACGGGGTCATTATATGCTCGTTCGGAACAACAATGACCAGGCCATTCTGAGTCGACAACTTATCAATGGATCAGTAAAACTTTCTCCACTTTTGAACTTGACGAAACAAAATCTCTCTTGTCTGAAGTCCAGTAAAAAGAGACCATCCAGGTAGTTGGGCAGACCCAGTGTGCATGGGTGCTGTCAGTCTCACCCGGGCGGGTGACACTGAAAGCTGCACCTGGAGCCGCTGCAACAGGCTGTGATCAGTCAAACAAAGTCGTGACAGGACCAAGTCTTGGTGCCCAAGCCTAAGAGCAAGTCATATACCATTAGATAATTTCCTGGGTGGCTGAAAGGATTTTGCTTTTTGTTGAACAGAGGAATTTTCGATCGACAGGAGACTCGGACAGAACTAGTAGCAAGAACTGCCGCCACAGTGCGGCTCGGTAAGTTCTTGTAAATGAACGGAGCCAAAGATGGAGTTCAATAGATCCAGTAGTAGATATAGCGTTGCATTGTCTAAACCAAGTCCCAAGACGTCGATGATTTCAGAGGAAAGTAAGAGAAAGTTAAAAGTTCGTTCCAGTACATATTCGCTTACGTAACATCTACATCCATTTGTGGATTCCACGTATTCTGACATTCACTAGCACACATCTTTCTTACAAATTTCTGGCCGTCTGGGGGTGATATAATGCTTTTCGAAGTAAATGTATGTTCAATTATATTAGTTTACTCTTACAGATTTGTTGAACGCCAATTGTAGCGGAAACTCTTCTCGCGGTCAGATCGTGTCAAGGGTGTCGATTTTCATCCAACAGAACCTTGGCTGCTGACCGGTCTCTATAATGGCTCGGTCAACATCTATAATCACGAGACTGGCGCCATTGTGAAGACGTTTGAGGTCGCAGAGGTCCCTGTGCGCTGTGTCAAGTTCATTGCGCGAAAGAACTGGTTTGTAGCTGGATCGGATGACTTCCAACTGCGCGTTTTCAACTACAACACGATGGAGAAGGTCGCTTCATTTGAGGCGCATCCTGACTACATTCGATGCTTGACGGTTCACCCTACTGCGAGCATTGTGCTCACTGGAAGTGACGACATGACGATCAAGGCTTGGGATTGGGAGAAGAATTGGAAGAATATTCAGGTGAGAATTACTCGATAATTGTCGCGTCATATTGACGCTCCTGAAGGTATACGAAGGCCACACGCACTACATCATGAACCTTGCATTTAATCCGAAAGACTCCAACACCTTTGCCTCTGCATGTCTTGATCGTACCGTCAAAATGTGGTCTATCGGCTCACCTACAGCAAACTTCACCATGGACGCGCACGAAAAGGGCGTCAACTACGTCGACTTCTACCCTGGCTCAGACAAGCCATACCTTGTTACCACCGGCGATGACAAGACCGTCAAAGTTTGGGACTATCTCAGCAAGAGCTGCGTCCAGACAATGGAAGGCCACACGAACAACGTCTCTTTCGCCATCTTCCACCCCAACTTGCCGATTATCATCTCAGGTAGCGAAGACGGCGCCATCAAGATCTGGAACAGTGGCACGTACCGCATTGAGAACACGCTTTCATACGCCCTTGAACGCGCGTGGTGTGTAGCCCTTCGTAAGGATGCGAACGAAGTCGCGTTTGGTTTCGATGAGGGTGTCGTTGTGATCAAGCTCGGACGGGACGAGCCCACATTCAGCTTGGATTCTTCTGGCAAGCTCATCTACACCAGGAACCACGAGGTTTTGTCAGGAAACCTCCAGTTAATATCAGACGATGTCACGTCCCAATCTGATGGCTCCCGACTGCCTCTCACCGTCAAGGAAATCGGCAACACCGAGATCTTTGCGCAATCTCTCCTGCACTCACCGAATGGTCGCTTCGTGACGGTCGTTGGCGATGGGGAGCACATCATCTACACCGCGCTTGCATGGCGTAACAAGGCATTTGGTAATGGTATTTCTTTTGCGTGGGGGCCGGACTCCAACACATACGCTGTTCTCGAGACCAAAGTCAAGCTAAAGGTGTACAAGAACTTCAAAGAGCGTCCAGGAGTGGGAATGAAGGGTTCTGGAAGCTGGGCAATCGAGGGTCTGCATGGAGGAACTCTACTTGGTGCACGCGGTGCTGGGTTCGTGATGTTCTGGGATTGGGAGACTGGCGAGATTGTGCGACGAATTGATGTTGATGCGAAGAATGTAAGTCCTGTCAGAAGACTGCCAGGGCGCCTTGGTTCTAATCTGTTCCAAAGGTGTATTGGTCTGGAACCGGCTCACTGGTTGCCATTACCTGCGAAGACTCGTTCTACATCCTTCGCTTCGACCAAGATGCATACGACGCCAAAGTCGAAGAAGGGTCACCTATCACCGACGAGGGCGTTGAAGAGGCTTTCGAGGTCATCGCTGATGTCTCTGAAAGGTTAACGTTCTTCATGATAAGCTTGAAATCTCTCCCTGACTCCGTTTTTCAGTGTGAAGACGGCCAAGTGGGTTGGCGACTGCTTCATCTATACCACTGCGAACAAGCGTCTGTGCTATTTCGTTGGCAATGATTCTTATACCATCAGCCCCTTTGACACGTAAGTCTCTTTTCCGTTGATCTTGGTTCAGTCATTCAGGAGCTCAATGTTATATTCCAAACAGACCCCTCTATCTCCTCGGATACATGCCCGCGCACAATCGCGTATACCTTGCAGACAAAGATATCCACATATATGGATACTCACTCTCCCTCAGTGTTGTCGAGTACCAGACCGCAGTGTTGCGCGGCGACATGGATGCCGCTGCCGAGATTCTACCTACCCTACCGAAGGATCAACTGAATAAGGTTGCCCGGTTCCTGGAAGGCAAAGGTACGTCATCGTCGTATGATCTATCCATCTACCGAGTGTTATTGATTGGGTCTTTAATTCAGATCTAAAGGAGCTCGCGATCCAGCTGACTACCGATTCGGACCACAAGTTCGATCTCGCGCTCCAGCTGGACGATCTCGATACCGCACTCGAAATCACGCGTAATGTGCCGGAAACCGAAGCCGAATTGAAATGGAAGGCTCTGGGAGACCGTGCGTTGACGGTATGGAGATTTGATCTTGCACGGGAGTGTTTCGAGAAGGCGAATGATTTGAGCGCACTAATGCTGCTATTGTCGGCGACAGGAGATCGGGCAGGATTGCAGACCTTGGCTGAGAAAGCTGGTCCGTCATTTCTTTTTATCGTTGCGAATGTATGCTGGAGATGGCTGACTTGCGTCTCTTTTAGAGGAGAAGGGGCAGAATAACCTTGCGTTCGCGACAAGATTCCAGCTTGGAGATGCGGGCGCGTGCGTGGATTTGTTGGTGAAGACACAACGGGCCCCTGAAGCTGCGTTGTTTGCACGCACATATACTCCAAGGTCCGTAAACTCTTTCCTCCATCCGTCTTTTTCGTGTTCCGAATGTTTTCACCTTCAGCCATGCGTCAAAAGCCGTTGAAGCTTGGAAGGCTGATCTCGCTAAGAAACGCCCCAAAATCGCAGCGTCCATCGCGGACCCCGGTTCCAATCCCGAGCTGTTCGAGGAGGGCTGGGAACAAGTGTTGGCTGCCGGTGATTCATCTTTGCTCTTGCAGATGTGGTAACTTCGCTGATGATAACCCCGATTAGAAAATCATGTTAGACACGTGTCAGAAGACGGCATATTAGTAGACGCGTCATGAACGCCTTTTGTAACATTGTTGGTCAGCATCTTTCCTTTGTTCTTTTAGTTTTACTTGCCCCGTATAATCTGCATGGACCAAAATTGTCGACGGTCACTAGCTATGTGGGGTTGCCATGAGTCGCTTCTCACCGGGGCCACCAGTTGCCTGTGGACAAATCCAGCCACACCGCATCATTCCGTATACCAGGTGTGTAACAAGCATCGATGCTCGACTATGTAAGTCTCTACATATCGATGGGCGGAGTAGGGTAATTGTTCCAGTCCCGTGGTAACCGCTCTAACTCAATCGGACTGAGGATATCGTTGGTGTTTGCTATGGTTTGGACTCCTTTCATGGGCGTAAGGTTGATCTTGCGCACCATGAACCTAGTTCAAATCACATCGCCATAGGTTGGGGGCACTGAAGACGAGAAAGTTTTGACGTATATTAAGCATTCTCATCCCCACTTAATGGACTCTGTCCATCGATTCATGCTTTTTATGTACTGCCTTGGAAAATTGAAATTCGGTCATTGTCAAGATCCGGTGACGTCGACTCCTGTCAGGTACCAATCAATCTTCGGGATGGATGGCCCGAGAGTTGGCGCCTGATACATACATACTGAACTTCGCAGAATCAGGAGTTCTTCGCACGAAGCTTATCTTACATACCTAAGGCCTGCATATGGCCCTGGGCTTTCATGGCCTTGAAACACATCACGCCTTGACGCCACAGTTATTTTAGGGAAATGGCCTTTATCTATGCATGATCACTCTCGGATCAGCTACCAATCAAATAAGTACCATATTGCCACCCAAAGGAACAACTTGTTGTTTGTAAGGTCTAGAAGCCCGCAATTCTCCTACGAAACATTGCTTCATCATCGATCATCAGTGTGCCAGAAATGAAGCTTTGAAGACGGATCCGAGTGAAAACTTCGAGGTTATCGCAGTGATATACTATTCCGGGCGCATCGTGGTTGTTTCACAGCTCAGACTATGCTTTGAGGAGATGATAACCATGATTGAGAGGTGTCTGCACGAACGACTAGAACGAGATATGTAGAGAATCTCGATTGACAAAGAGTCACCTACCCAAGCGCCACGGCGTGAAGGTTTCTGTGGTCAAATGACGGTGACAAGGAAACAAAAGAAACAAACTCGTTTTCCTGGTTTTCTAGAAACAGAAACCAACCGTAGGTACAAATGTACATATGTTCAAACAGCCATATCATCCTGACCGTGTTATGTCATACATACATACATCCCTACATTATCGCTTAAGCGTTCCGGTGATCATTTTGCAGAGATCAAAACACGCGACTGATCATCAATATGTAGATCACATTGCTGGAAATTATCCCCTTCAACACATTCCGGGTGTCATGATTGTTCCCATCTGGTCTTGTATGTGTACCTATGTAAGATGGGGGCAGGGTCGCGAAATAATCCAGGGAATAGTTGGCAAAAGACTCAGCCCAGACAATAGAGGTGGCCATCCATGGTCACTGGGAGGGGCACGTTTTCCCGGATTATACGATCAATCGGCTCTGAATATGTACATAGGGAAGAACACATCGGCGGATACAAAAAAAAAAGAACATCCGGTTCGAGGGAATCGATTGATGTTTGTACAGGTTTCTTCACAAGGCTTCCAGTATGTAGAGAAAAAAATCACGTCCGTTACCATGGACTTTTCTGACCCCGGATTATACATAACCCTCGCCTGCCGTTCAGAAATCCTGGAATGGGGCCCGGCCCCTGCTTCTGCTTGCCAATGGGAGGTCCAGACTCCATACATACTTCAAGGCACACATCAACACACTGAGTCCACTATATACATACGACATGGACAGCTACGGTTGACAGCACCGGGGAATACTTACCGATGGCGTTAGACCTGAAAAGGACGTCCGATCGAAATGGAGGTAAGTACGGTACATACGTAGGGAAAGCGTCGGCGGCGATCCCTTAATCAGTTATACACGCATTTTCCTTCATAGGTGCCTGCATGCAATCGATGCTTGTCCGTAAAGCACAAGGAGGACCCTCTCTGTTTTCTACACTTCAGAACATACGATCGAGTGTTTTTTCGTCGTTCTATAGACTTTCGCGATGGAGCATTTTTTCTTCTCTCAACCTCGCTTACCGTGGCCCGCCAGGGCGCATAGCGCATGGCACACCCGAGTCCATGTGATGCTAAAATTAAACTCCTCCCCATCTTCAAGCATCTCCGGCCGGGGCTGCATCCAGGGTCTCTATAAAAACCAACTAGGGAGCACCCCACTTTCTTCGACCTTCCCCCTCACTCCATATCTTGGTGTGAAGGCTTCTCCTCCGTCGCGAAAGTCCTTTCTTCACAGTAAACATCAACAATGGCTGGTGGACCAGGAGGAAATGGCGCTGGGGTTGATTCGCAATCCCTCTTCTGGGCGGTGGTGATGTCTGCCTTCGCGGGTACGTTCTTCTATCACTCCTCGCTGTTCCTTCGACCTGACTTGTCTTGGGGAAAGCTTTCGGTGGTATCCTCTTCGGGTATGTATTCTGCATTATGAACTTGTAATACTTGTCCTGACGACCCTGTATCAAAGATACGATACTGGAACAATTGGTGGTATCATGGCCATGAAAGACTGGCTACAGTTATTCGGTACCTTCGACACTTCGGGAGAGAATCTTGGCTGGTACATTCCCACTAATGATCAGAGTTTGGTTGTAAGTTTTGTTTTCCTCTCACTTAACTGATAACGACGAACACACTTTCTGCGCTTTAGGTTTCTATCCTTTCCGCTGGCACTTTCTTCGGAGCCCTCCTCGCATACCCTATGGGTGACTTCATTGGCCGTAAGTGGGGTATCATCGCCTCTTGCGCAGTGTTCTCCCTTGGCGTCGGCCTGCAACTTGATACCCATTGGGCAACCTTTGTCGTCGGACGTGGTCAGTATGCCTCTCTCCGTTGATTCATTATGTGCTGACTCCTGGCATAAAAACAGTCGTTGCTGGCTTTGGTGTTGGACTTGTTTCTTGCCTTGTTCCGATGTACCAGTCGGAGTGCTCTCCTAAGAACGTGCGTGGAGCAATCGTTGGCTTATACCAACTTACCAGTAAGTTGATCATAAACAAAATCTATCTATCTCACCTACCGTACGTTTTCGTAGTCACCATCGGTGCTCTCCTTGCTGCCATTGTTCTCAATGCCACAAAGGGCCGACAAGACCATTCTTCGTGGAGAATTCCTATCGCTGTTCAATTCGTGTGGGCTGCTGTTCTCGTTATCGGAATGGTGAGCATAATCATGTCTTGAAGATTAATCGACACTGACACTTGAATAGTTACTCCTTCCTGAGAGTCCTCGTTACTTGCTCAAGAAGGGCAAGGAAGAAGCTGGCAAGGCCGCTCTTGGTCGTCTTCTCACTCAGCCCGCTGACTCACCTGCGGTCACCGCCGAGTACGATGAGATCATGGCTGCTCTTGACGCTGATCGTAAACTTGGAAGCGGCTCTTATGCTGGTGTGTTTACTTTATTTTGTCTTGTTGAATCACGTCTGAGATCTAAATAGATTGCTTCCGCAACACCGAGGGTAAGAATGCTCTTCGCACCTGGACTGGTATCCTCCTCCAAGGAGTAGGCGCTCTTCTTATTTTCAGCTTTGCCCAACTGACTTCAATTTCCAGTGGCAACAACTGACCGGCATCAACTTCATCTGTAAGTCGTTGATGTTTCATCTGTCCTCATCGATGCTAACCATTCTTCAATAGTCTACTACGGCACTGTAAGCCCTTGTCTTATATTGCAAGTAATCCTCACCTTTTTTACCTGGACTCCTCCCTTCATAGACATTCTTCCAGTCTGCCGGCATCAAGAACGGTTTCATCATCACGTAAGTCAATCGGTCGGTTTCGTTCAGCGTGAAGACTGACACCCGTCTCAGTATTATCTGCGATGTCGTCAACACTGTCACTACCATCGTTGGTGTCCAGCTCATCGATAGGGTCGGCCGAAGGCGCCTCCTCCTCATTGGTGCTGCTGGCATGTGTGTCTGTGAATTCATTGTCGCTATTGTAAGTTTCTGTGCCCTCGTGATCTGAAGGAAGTTTTGTTGACATGCTTTTCATAGGTCGGTGTTACCGCGGGTGACATCCAGGCTGATCACTCCGTGAACCTCTCCGCTCAGCGTGTCCTTATCGCTTTCGTTTGCATGTGTGTAGTGTCCTCTTTGATCTATGCAACCTTGGACGACTGACTTGTGATACCTTCAGCTACATCGCCTTTTTCGCCATATCCTGGGGACCTGTCGTATGGGTGCTTACCGGCGAACTTTCTGTAAGTATTTTGGCAATGCGCATTGCGAATTGGTAGCTCATAGCTTATACCAGCCTCTCAACATCCGTGCCAAGGCCATGTCCCTTGCCGTCGCCAGCAACTGGCTCTGGAACTTCGGTATTGGTGAGTGGTATTTTCCTTCTTCGAAGAGCCTTCCTCATTATGGGTCTTCTGCAGGCTACGCTACACCCTACCTCGTCAACCCTTCGACCACTGGTGTCCTTGGTGTTAAGACGGCAGATCTGGGTGTGAAGGTGTTCTTCATCTGGGGTTCGACTTGTGCTGGATGCCTGATCTTCACGTATGTCATACCTTGTCTTGTCACTTGAATATCTCGTTGACGTGGACATTCCTGGATAGATACTTCTTCGTTCCCGAAACCAAGGGTCTCTCCCTCGAGCAGATCGATCTCCTCTACCGTGAATCAAGTGGTAATTCCTGTCCCCCGTATATTTCAATGCAATCCCTTCTCATCCTTGTCTCTTCTTTAGTCATCAACTCCGAAAAATACCGCGCGAAGATCCTCGCTGAAAACGAGACCTTTGTGCAACACGCCAAGGGTGCTGCCCACGAGGTGACAGAGTCTAATCAAACTTCAAATCTGTGCTGACCGCGTACCTTTTTTAGAATGTTGAGTACACAGATGAGAAGACTGCATGATTTACATGATATAATTATACGTTTCTTGGGTGGTTTTACATTCGATCTCTACGATTTTTACGTTTTTAATTGGTTGGCATAATTGAATGATACCTTATGAAGAACATGTGATGCAATGATTTTGAGTAGGCGACTTAAGCTTCAACATATCCTTGCTTGTATGCACATCAGGATCCGCCTTACATCCGTAGAGTAGAGCCTAGACCTGTGCCAAAACGTCCACATAAGTGCTTCTGTGAACCTAGGATATCAGTAGTTTAGAAAAGTTATGAAATTATCGTGATGTCTGTGAATGTGGCGTAAGCTAAGGACAACACTTACCATCTCTTGACAGATACATTGCAAAAAATGATTGAGAGTGATACCCAATCCGACTTGCCTGGATCGAACAGGCGGCATCAAGATTTGACTTGGACGATATGTACCCTTTACAGTCTTGCGCTCTACCAACTGAGCTAAAGTCGGCTTGGTTTTAATACGCTTTAATTTAATCCATACGTAGTGATTGAATATAACATAGCGACGAAGACGTATTAAAGAGATGAACCAAGAATACTTGTATTAACTTTTACATCCTACTCTCTCTCTTCTTCAGGTTTAGTCCGCTCCGTTCCCAAATAAAGAAGTACTGGTGCTACTATTATTTATTACGTAGTGACCTCAATTTGAGTTCCAAATAGTCACATAAGGGCCATGGGAAACTGGGCTCCGCCACCATGGTTTTCATGTTAGGAAAGTTCTATAGCCAGAATTCGTCCCAGAGTCAATTCCAATGTCCGCAACCGTGGAGGTCAGAGCTGTCACATTGAAAGATAGGTCAGTCCCAATACTGATAGAAAATAAGACAATACTCTGCATTATTCATTAGGTATCCTGTTCTTCCAAAATGTATATGCCGAAGTTCTTCCGAGATGACCACCTCGCTGATTCCCCGAAACACATCTTGATAGAAGGAAATCAATCCACTTCACATATTTTTGCAAAAAATAAACGATTGATTTCACAACTTGTATTTTATATCACTACTAAAGTCAAATAAGAGTAACAAAAATATGGAAAACATATTCTGCATCATACCGAATTTGGCAATGAGCTGGTGCGATTCATGCGAGCGCACAACTTATAAGTATATCAGATCAATTGTCATTTGATATCTAGGTCGGTTGTGAAGACTGCAAGAATTGTATATGTAAATTACAGCTACTCACTGGCAGGCGCTAAACATGTGGCGCACAATTTAACAATTCTCTGAGAGTTTCACAGTGTCAGCTACTTGATAAAAAATAACTTTATTGAAAGTTTAAAAGTTTATTCGGCTACATCCGGCTTTTCCACGAATGCCAAGTGGTCGAACAAACTCCATGGTGTATTAGCAATCATCTCTGGATTCTGGTATTTTAATAACGCCTTGACTCAGCTTGACACCCGTGGTATACGCACGCAGTAGCGTAATTCGTGGCATATAAATCAGTGCTTCGAACACATGACACGAATAAACCTAGTAAATGAAGCTTCTACTACTAAATACGTACACTGAAGTGTCAACTTTAGGTAATGACATACCGAGAGCTTTTGTTTAGTCAACAGAGTTGAGTCAGCTGTAAATATGTAGAGATAGACCACCCTCACCCTTGTAATTAAGATAACTAGATCATGATGACGGCCTTCATCACCTCTTAAGCGTTGGGCAGCGTGTGACCTCTTTGTATCTTTGCCGCCGACTCCCACACATTCAGCAAATCCATAGCACTCACACTCCACTGGCACAGTTCACTCTGCCAAGTATCCCAAAAATGCAGAATCAGTCCTTGTCAACCTCACTCCCCAGGTATCCTGGGCTGGCTTACTTGTTGCCTTCTACTTTCAGCATTGGGGGAAAACACACACCTCATCTCGTGAACATTCCTCATATCAAGGGACATCTTTCCCTGCTGAATGCCTTCGGTAATCTGAAGAAGAAGGTTCAGGAACTTCGTTGGTTGCCCTCAAGCCCAGGAACTGTCATCGATACGCTACCGTCCAACGGTGATTTGAGATGGGTATGGTTTGTGTCCTTAGCAGTTGAAAGG
>JAGGAX010025068.1:0-39939 GCA_017657335.1 Termitomyces titanicus | reverse complement strand
TGCATACATGGCTGCACGAGAGGGGAAGACCCCCTCGACGACGAAGACAGAATTTGCTGGACTTGCATCGGACATGCTTCCAGACTTGAAGTCGATTGAGGAAGTCAAAGCGCTAGAGTTCAATGCCCTGATTGTGCTTGAGGAGGAGCCTAGAGTCGGAATCGACTGGAGCGATCAGACCAATCACAATCAAAGTGATGAATCAGTATTATTGAGCTCCACAATCCCATTCAAGATCTTATCATTCTACCTCAATTCCGGAGCAACTGTCCGCATTACTCCCAACCCATCAGACTTTATGTCCCTCACCACGATCCCAGAGTGTCAAATCTGTGGTGTAGGGGGATTGTCAATTGCCGCCACAGGCATTGGAAAAATCCATCTACAAATCAAGGGCGGAAACTTCTTAGAACTTGACCATGCACTCCTTGTACCAAAATCAACTGTCTGTTTATTATCCATCAGTAAACTTGCCAAGCTCACAGGGATCAAAACTACATTCAACAGTGCTGGTGCTATACTCACAAAAGCATCAACAAAAAATGTCATCGCATCTGGAACCCTACTCCCTAATAAAGACCTCTATGCCATTGACCTTAACCTCGATCAAGCGCTTGCCATATACGCGACCCCCAATCTCAAGACCTGGCATAACAGGCTTGGGCATGCCAACTATCAAGCAATTATGCAGATGGTGCGGGCCGGCATGGTCAAAGGTATGCCCAAAACCTTTCCCTCAAACCCACCCAAATGTGACCATTGTATCCTCAGTAAACAGGCATGCATGCCCGTACCAAAGGAGAGGGAGGAAGGAATTGGGCATAGGTCAACAAGGAGGCTAGAGAAGATATGGGTAGACCTGATGGGCAAAGCAGCTGTAACATCACATACTGAGAATTTGTATGTCATGAACATAGCTGATGACTATACAAATAAGCCCTGGTCCATTCCATTGAAAACTAAGGATGATGGGTTTGAAGAGTTACAGGCTTGGATTATGGCACGTGAGACTGAGACAGGCAAGAAACTCAAAATCCTTTGGACCGGTCAAGATGGCAAGCTAAACGGCGAGGAGCATAAGCAATGGTACAGAACTAAAGGTATCATACTTGAAGTCGGTGCACTGCACACTTCTGCTCACATGGGGTGAGTTGAACAAATGCACTGCACACTGATGGGGAAGGCAAGATCAATGCGGATTGCTGCGAGGTGTCCTTCATTCTTGTGCGATGAATTTTACCTAACAGCTACTCACCTCCATGGGAAAACAAAAACTTCCGCCGTTGACGATATCACCCCAGATGAGCTATGGTATGGGAAGAGACCAGACTATTCCTATATTCATGAGATTGGGTGTCAAGTGTTTGTGCTAATCCTCCACAAACACAACCCAAAGATATATGAACAAACAATCAAGTGTGTATTAGTGGGATACAACATGAACTCCAAAGCCTATAGATGTTACGATCGATCAACCAAAAGGGTGTATAGTTCCTATCATGTAAAATTCATCAAGAGCCACAATGAATGCCAGCAATCAACCGTACCTTCATTTTCAGAAAATGAAATGGCACCCGACTTTCCAACAATCAACGCGATTATGAAAAATTTGTCAGCACAACCAACAATTCAACAGAGTGTCGAGGAGGAGCCCATACGCATGCCTGGCCCTGTGATACAGAACAATGAGTCAGATGATAGGACCGTGATTGTGGAAGACAGCATACCACTGGAAACCAAACCAGTGCTGGAACTACCAGTATCTGAGCCCGTTCATGAAGAGGCACAACCTCTACCAGCATTGGAACCTCTGCATGAGGAAGTACAATTACAAAGGTCGAGTCAAACTCACGTGGCTACTGAGAAAGCAGCTCAAGATAATCAAACCAAAACATGAGTAGAGAAAGCAGTGAGAGAGTCGAAGGAGGCTGCAGACCAAATTAGAAGGAGTAAGGCTGACAGATGGAGGGTTCTAGACGAACTTCGACAGGCAATTCCAGAAGTCGATGACACATATGTGGGTCCCAAGGAATTAGATTGAGTGATGTAGCGCTTAATGTGATCCAGGACCCACATGACATGTACCTGAGCACAGACTCAGAGGCACCAAAAACCTTAGATGAAGCCCAAAAATCAACTGACTGGGCACGTTGGGAGAAATTGTACCGTGACAAACTCGACTCATTGAAGAAGATGGGTGTGTGGGAGCTGGTACCACATGAGAAGGTGACACCAGGACAGAAGATTTTCAAAGGTCGACCTGTATTTACTGTCAAGCAAAATGAGCAAGGTGAGATATCGTGACTGGAGACCTGACACGTCCTTCAAGGGTCCTCTCTGGTGCAAGGCAGAGATTATGATAAGACTACCTTGCCTACGGCACACATGGGATCTTGCCAAATATTACTACATCTAGCGGCCACATTGGGTTGGGACGCAACTCAAGTTGACATCAAGACGGCCTTCCTCAATGGGGTCCTACCAGAGGAGGAGCGGATCTATATGGAGCAACCAAGAGGATTTGAAGAGGAAGGTAAAGAATGATGGGTTTGTAAGTTGATGAGAGCGATCTATGGAATGAAACAGGCAGGGAGGATATGGAACAAAACGTTGGATGAGGTGATGAAGAAATTGGGGTTCACTCGGCTCAAATGCAAAGCGTGCGTGTATATACCGAGGACTGCCACAGGAACCATAATAGCTGGGATCTATGTAGACAATTTCCTGTCAATCACAAGCACAAAGGCCGCAAACGATCACTTCAAGGAACAACTGAAGGAGAACTGGACCATCTTGGATCTTGGCACACCTAAACACATTGTAGAAATCGTGGTTGAATGGGATCGTCCTAACAAACAAGTATACCTATCACAGATGAGCCTGATTGACAGGATGGTACAGCAATTTGGTCAGACAAATGCATTCCCCCTTGCAGTACCTATGGAACCTGGCCTGAAATTGCAATGGGCCGATAGATTGGCTCTCACTCAATCCAAACTCGACAAAATCTTGCATATCCCCTACCAACAACTTGTTGGAGGACTACTGTGATTAGCAATTTCTACACATCCCGACATCCAATATGCGGTACAACAGTTATCTCAATTTTTTGACACGTATTCGTTTATACACTGGAACACAGCAATATGTGTCCTGCGATATTTGAAGGGGACGCGTAACTTACGCCTATGTCTAGGAGGAACAACAGAGATAGGATTGGTGGGTTTCACTGACTCCAATTGGGCAAATTGTCTGGATACAAGACGAAGTGTGGGTGGATATGCTTGGTCACTGGGGTCAGGACTCGTGTCTTGGGCAACGAGGAAGCAGAAGACGGTGGCAGCATTGTCATGCAAAGCGGAATATATGGCAGCTTTTGAGGCAGCTCAAGAGTGTATATGGCTGTGAGCAATGATGGATGCATTGGGATATTCAGTCGAGAGTGCAACAACAATACTATGTGACAATAACTTGACAATCAATTTATTGGAGAATCCACTCTTACGTGCATGGGTCAAACACGTTGACATAAAATATCATTTTCTCCGCAAATGAGTTGCCTCCCAGGAGATCAACCTACAATACATCAATACAAAGGACAATGTTGCTGACATTTTTACCAAAGCGTTACCATGAGACTGAGAGGAATTATGGGGCCACGATAGGACGATTCCGTGCAAGGAGGAGTTCACACTTACAGCGAGGAGGAGTGTTACGATCTGTGCAGTAACACTGTAAGTGTGGCCCTGATCAAATATGACAAACAAACAATCACTCTTCCCACATATCACACTTATCACATCATTTGGACAAAGCAGACATCCACACATATATATAACTCATACTATACAAACAGCACCCTCAGTCGTTATATCACAGACTGAGGGTGAGCATTACTTACTTATGAACTTTAGACATTATTGACTAACTGTACCATAGATTGAGATACTTACTGTATCTGTGATTATCTAGGTACGGAATGCAGTTGTTATATCACAGACTGAGGATTGAGATACTTACTATATCTGTGATTATCTAGGTTCATATTCTAACACTATCCATGTCTACAACATTGATGGCACTCTTAACAAAGCTGGCTCTATCCATTCAGTGGTGGGAGCGCAGAGCATCTGTCCTGGAGTGCACTGCCATACGTGCTTGTTGAGTAGGGTACCTCCCCTTTTCTGACAAGGAACGCCTCCACCAACACCAGTTCTACCTCAAGCTAGAGAAGTGGGAGTTTGAGCAGACCAAGGTCGAATACCTGGGCCTGATCATCCTGCATGGAACAGCCAAGATGGACCTGGTGAAGGTGGCTGATGTGGTTGAGTGGCCAGAGCCCAGGAACAAGAAGGAGGTGCAAGCCTTCTTGGGCTTCACCAACTTCTACTGGAGGTTCATCCAGGATTTCTCACACCATGCACATCCCCTCTTTGACTTTACAGTCAAGGACGTGGATTGGCAATGGGGAGCCTTGCAGAAAGCCACCTTCAATGCCCTCAAGTCTGCCATTACCTCCCAGCCTGTTCTCCTGTTTCCTGATGATGACACTCCCTTTTGTGTTGAAGCTGACAGCTCAGACTTTGCAACAGAGGCAGTCCTATCCCAGCAGTCTTGGGAGGATGGTAAATGGCATCCCATAGCGTTCTACTCAAAGAGCCTGAATGCCATCAAGAGGAACTATAAGATTTACAACAAGGAAATGCTAGCCATCATCCAATCCTTTTAGGGGTGGCGGTACTTCCTTGAGGGTGCACAGCACAAGTTCAAAGTTTGGACAGATCACAAGAACCTTCAGTACTTCTGGATGGCCAAAAAGCTCAACCACTAGCAAGCTAGATGGTACCTATATCTGGCCAACTTTGACTTCTTGCTGCATCACAAGCCTGGACGGAGCATGGGCAAGCCAAATGCACTGTCCTAGCATGCAGATCAAACAATAACATTGTCCTCCTCAAACCTGAGCTGTTTGCTATCTGTGCTCTGGAAGAGCTGGTGGTCCAAAGGGAGGAGGTGAACATTCTCAGGGACATCTGACAGGGCAACCAAGAGGGCGCTCAGGAGGACATGGTGGCCAAAGCAGCCATGGCTCTGCACTATAAATAAATGAGTGGGGTGAAATCAGTACATACAGACTAGTGGGACATGCATGATGATCTGCTCATGTTTTGGGGTCACATCTATGTCCCTAATATGCCAGAGATTTGGAGGTGCATTGTGGAGCAGCACCATGACTCATGCATTGCAGGCTACCCTGGCAGGTGGATCCTGAGCGCCCTCCTGGTTCCCCCATTGTATGTCCCTGAGGATGTTTGCCTCATCCCCTTTGACAGCCAGCCCTTCAAGAGCATGGATGGCAAACAATTCCAGTTTGAGGAGGACAATGTTGTCATTGTCATCTGCTCCTGTACCATGATCTGCATGCCGGGACAGTGCATCCAGCTTGCCCATGCTCTGTCCAGGTTTATAATGCAGCAATAAATTGAAGTTGGCCAGATACAGAGACCATCTAGCTTGCTGGCGGTTGAGTTTCTTGGCTGTCCAGAAGTACTGAAGGTTCTTGTGGTCCATCCAAACTTTGAACTTGTATGCCATGCGCTCTCAAGAAAGTGCCACCATTCTTCAAGGGATCAAATGATGGCAAGCATCTTCTTGTCATGGATCTTGTAGTTCCGCTCAACAGCACTCAAGCTCTTTGAGTAGAACACTACCAGGTGCCATTTGCCATCCTCCTTGAACTGTTGAGACAGAACCGCACCCATTGCAAAATTGGAGCTGTCAGCTTTGACATGGAAGGGTGAGTTGTCATCAGGGAAAAGGAGGACTGGCTTGGAGGTGATGGCTGACTTGGTCAAAGGTGGCTTGCTGTGGGCCTCCCCACTGCCAACACATGTCCTTGACCATGAGGTCAAAGAGAGGACAAGCGTGGTGGGAGAAGTCCTGGATGAACCTCCAATAGAAGTTAGTAAAGCCCAGAAAGGCCTGCACTTCCTTCTTGTTCTTGGGCTCTGGCCACTCCGCCATATCTGCACCTTCACCAGGTCCATCTCTGCTGTTCCATGTGAAATGATCTGTTGAGATCGTACGGTATAACGGTACACATTCTGACTTATGACTGGAGTGCACACCTCACCCATCTCATGTGATACAGTAGAACATTTTTGTTCCCTGGAGGTTCTGTGTTTTCATCTGAATCCACGCAAACCTCCAGGTATGTAGACATACATACACTCTAATATATTATCTGAATCCACGCAAACCTCCAGTGACCAAGCTCAGCCATCAGCTAACCTCATTCCAGTTTTGGTCAGTCTTGTCTTACCTGCATAGAACTTGCTGCAACATGATCAGCACAAGGTACTCAACCTTGGTCTGCTCAAATTCACACTTCTCAGGCTTGAGGTAGAGCTGGTGTTGGTGTAGGCGCTCCAGTACAATGCATGTGATCCATCAATGCTCTTCCAGCATCTTGGTATAGATGAGGATATCATTGAGATACACACAAACAACGCCATCCACAATAAGATCATGGAAGATGTCATTCATCATTGTGTGAAAGGTGGCGAGGCTGTTAGTGAGGCCAAAGAACATTACCAGAGGTTTGAAGAGTCCATGATTAGTCCAAAACGCTCCCTTCCATTCACCCCTTCCTTGATGCGCACGTTGTGTAGCCTCAGCGGACATCCAACTTGGTGAAGTACTGTGCACCTCAAAGGTTGTTGACAAGCTCAGAGATAAGGGGGAGAGGGTAGCGGTTCTTGACATTCATTGCATTCAGGATATGGTAGTCCTGAACCAGATGGAGAGATCCATCCTTCTTTTTAATGAGGAAGACTGGGGAGGCCATAGGCAACTTTGAAGGGTGTATCCAACCAGAGTTGAGGTTCTCCTAGAGGAACACATCTAGCTCATCCTGCTCCCTTGGAGTGAGAGCATATACCTTGCAACTAGAGGGTTCAGCATTGGGGATGATTTCTATTGCATGGTCCCATTGCTTGCATTCAGGGAGCAAATTGAACGATGCCTTGGAGAACATGTCTTTAAAGTCATGGAGGTGATGAGGAACAGAGACATGGAAGGGCTTGGGCAGGGAATTTGCTGCAAACACCTAGGCCAAGCATTGGGATGTAGTCTGGCTTGCTCATATCCCTGCTGCACTTGGAGGGGCATGCAGAGTTGCAGCGTAGATCCTATCACCTACCTCAATAGCCTTGTCTGGGGACCCAGGATTGGGAGTGCTGGCAAACTTGCCCTTACATCCATATCTCTGCAGGCATCCACCTCTGACATCCTCATAGAGGGCCTCTCTATGAGGGAATTTCAAAGAGAGTGGATCCAACAGGTCAATGTCCACAAAGGGGAGGTGCCCTACATGACAAGCATGTATGGCAGCACGCTCCACGACTAATGCTCTGCACTCCTCTCAGGCTTCTTCTATGCATGTGGAGCAACGTCGAGGACACTGACTCATGCGTACTTTGCCACTAGACCAGTTGATCTCTGAGTTATGCTCTTGGAGCCAGGTGAACCCAAGGATCATGTCCTGCTTCCCTAGACCTGTGACAGCAAAGGCAGTGCGCTCTGAGTGTGAACAATAGTGCAACACCAAATCTACGACAGAGCAGATGGAGCCAGCTTTGTTGAGAGTACCATCAATGTCGTACACAGGGTTAGGATGCAATAGAGGTCTGGTGGTTAGTTGGTGTTGCTTCACATAGTCAGCATTGATGAAAAGCCCTGTTGCACCACTGTCAAGTAGGGCCACAACCTCCACATTTAAGCATAGGGAGTTGGACAAAGGAGTGGAGGCAACAACATACCATTGGGGGAGACGTTGCTCCCAGCAAGGGAGGAAAGAGCATAGTGAACAAGAGTGGAGCAGATTGGTTGAGACTTTGACCAAGAGGGTATCTAGTACAGCGGAGAGGGTGCTCATGGTTTCCATTGGGGAATAGTCAACAGCAGAAGATATATTGACAGATTCTACAGACAGACAGGCAAACTGATTGGCACCAGGTGGTGAAGGCATACAACTCATCTGTCACCCAACTAAAAATCCTCTCCTGCTTCTGGGAGGGGAGCAACAGTGTCTTGTACCTCCTCAGAAGTGGACTCCTCTGGCAGTGTCTTGTACCTCCTCAGAAGTGGACTCCTCTGGCAGCACATCTGGAGAGGGCTGTCTCAACGCATCTTTTGCTGCAAGGAGTTGCATCAAAATGTCCTCCTGCTCCATGGAGGAGAGGTATTGTACCTCCATACCCTGAGGACAATAATGTGCGAAGTGGCCAGGTTTGCCACAGTGGCAACAGAGCAGGGGGACAGATGAACGTTGGCAGGAGGCGTTGACGTTCATGGGTATGCCTGGCAGAAGAGAGCATGGAGGGGGGCACACCGGTGCTGCTAGGACTGGGGCACGTACTAGAGGAGGGCCTGGGAGTGTGTGGCAAGCCCCCAGGATACCTGGAGGCCTCTGAGACGGTTGAGAGGCATGGGGATGGCAGAGTTCATGTTTCAGCTCCATAAGCTGTCATTGATCATGGGCAACCTTGAACCAGGCCTCAATCTCCTCATTGTTGAGATGTCTCTCTGCAAGGTTGTTGATGCGCTCCATTAGGGTAGGGTGTAGACCCTCACAGAAGGTAAGACAGAGCTAGAGACTGTCAGGATATCCTGCCTGTTCAACCAGTGCACAAAAGCAGTCAATGTACTCGTCAAGAGTCCACCTACCTTGACTGTACTTGCTGAGGTCCTCTGGCAGGGTCAAGGAGGAAGAACTCAGCTCAAAATTTGCTCTCAAATGCTGCCCAATTGGTGAATGAACTAGGCCCTTCCGGATGACAAAAAACTCAGAGGATACGTGGACGCCCAGCCCATCTTCATGTAGGACAGGACCCAAGCTATTTTCAGCATGTCCAAGTCAAAGGCATCACTGCTGAGTTGGATATAGGTGATGCAAGACTGAAGACGCTCCCTGGCAGTGCGGTTGCCGTTGTATGCATCCAGGAGTGCTAGGCATGGAATTTTTGAGCATACCACTGTGGGAGCTGGAGGACGAGGGATGGAATCCACTCCCAATGACATGGGGGGAGTAGGTGGAGTGGCTGAGGCCAGGGGAAGGTGTTCTAAGAGTGTCTGGAGAAAATCAGAGATAGTGGTGGTTGTCTGGTGTAGTCTGGCAAGTTTGGTGATATGGAGAGTAAGTGAGGCTTGGATGGCCTGCACCTGGGTCTCTAGAGGAATCAGGTGGTTCCATGCTTTGTTCTCTGGGTCAGGGGCCACAAGGCGCTGGAGTAGTCATAGAGAGCAAGCAGGGGCTAGGAACAGTTCAGTGGGGAAGAGACCAGTTGAGGCAGAAGCACAGGCTCAAGCAAGCTAAATGGGGCTCCCAGACCATAATGAGAGACTTGTTCTGCTGTAAGGGCAACCTCTGGAGGCTGTGGCACAATCACACAACTGGCAGAGGGAGATCCAAAGTCTATATTGAGTACTGTACAGGTAGGTACATGTATAACTACACACCTGGCAGAGGGAGATCCAAAGAGAACAAGTCTAAAGATCCCCTATGCCAGAGTGACACTTTAGAGGTTGCGGCATCATGGGAACTAACTGTACAGTACACATAAGCCACACAGAAACAAGAGACAGCTCCAAAAGGGGCATATCTCCAAAAATGATCAAGACTCTGGAAATAGCCATGGGCCATTGAGAACGCTTGTTGCTGACTAATCATCAAGCATTCACAATGCTCCAAAGTGGGAATGGATAGACTGGGGTCAAATGGAGAGAGCAGAGTGGGTAAATGGGAAAAATAACAGAGAAAAGGGAGAAACAATGAGAAAAATGGGGAAAATGGGACATGTAAGGGAGAATGGAGGTCCTCTGACATTTTCCCTATCCCAGACAACCCTATTCCTGGCAGACGCCCAAATCCGCCATCACTGCCAGTTCTGGTGGATGACAATGAGGAGCATGAGGTGGAGGAGATACTGGACTGCAGGCTTTTCTGGCAGAAATTGCAATTCAAGGTGAAGGGTTATGGTCTGGAGGACATATCCTGGGAACCACAGGAGAACGTTCATGCATCTAACCTTATCTGAGAGCAAGGACAAATGGCTGAAAGAGTATGATATGCCTCATGTGCTGGAAGCAATACAAGAGTTCCAAGAGAACAAAAGGACAACGTGGGAAGCAATGTGGCAGACAACTAGATTAGTGCCATGATAGGCGCCCAGGGCAGAAGCTTTTTTTCCCATTCATCTGCCTTAGAAGTGGGGGGCAAGTGTCACAGTACACACATGACCATGCTCTACATATCATAGTCAGTAATTACAAATGGCTTTCCTTAACTTAGTTCATTTGGTTCTCAGGTATGTCATTACATGTCTAGCTACCAATTGTTACAATATAATTTGGTTCTCAGTGCTCTAGATGTGCCACATGGCCAATTGCTGGTCTAAGCCTTACAGATATCATCAACCCATGGCTTGCCCATGGCAATGGGTAGTTATCTCAGACAGTGTTGCAATTTAGTTCTTGGTAGTTGTTTACCCAGTGGGGAGGAACCATGTGGTCTAGTATCCTTCACAGTACTTTGGTAAACAGAAGGCAGGGATGCATACTCTGATGATGATGGTCCAGTTTACCTGCCTGGATATGTTCACCAAGTAGTTTCTTTCAAGAATCATGATACTTTTTGAGTGCTGCATATTCCTAGGCATTCACCACCTTATGGGGATCCTTGAGTCAGATCTGATGATAGATGTGGTCTGGGACACTGTCTGTGGTATTGGGTAGCTGGTGTGGGAATCAATCTGGATGCCTCTCCTTGAATTCAATGAATTGGGCATCCTTGAGTTAGAGCTGTTCTTGGAAGGCAATCATTTTTATGTGGGGCAAGAAACTCCTTTGTTTCTCTATATACATATTCACTATGCCATACCCTCAGCCAATGATGTCGGGCTATACTATACCCACTTACAATCGCACATACTGACAACCATTCCTTAGACATACTTACACTTACTGTGATTAATGGTACACTTAGCCAATTATATCAGACTGAGGACATACTTACCCTTCCTGTGATTCGTGATTAATGTGTGATTACAGTGTTCTAACACAATTGGGGTCTTTGAAAATCTTAGATGCAAATTTATGTATTAAAAATTGTATCAATGATGAAAAAAATGAAGTTCACAAAAATAATGACATCGGATTTCCCAAAAGCAACTCACTTTTCAAGGGGCAGCGATATATCATGTGGGAACTGGCTCTCTTGGAGACTCCGGCACCAATATTACTGGTTGAGAACTTGATCCATCTTCCACGGAACAACTCTTTTGCACTCTATCACTGGATAAAAGAACTCTGTTTGTGGAAAAGTTTTCAGACTCACATATTTTACAGAACAATTCTTTAACTTACTGCAATCCTTCAAAAAACAAGGGGAGGTTTTCCAGGGAAGACCTGAATAAAGACAATTGCAATGTCAGTGCAGTGAACGTTGCGAGGAGATATTGATGTATGATCTGACAGAGTTAAGGCAGGTGGGCAATTGCTTCGAGGTTGACCATCTTCTATGACTTCTGTCTTTTGATTCAGTAGACTACGAACATGACGTAGTAGTCTGGACTTTGGTATAACGGTTGAATCTATGTATGGTTTGAATGCCGGAAGTCAATATTCAAGGTGATTGTTGGACAAGTAATTGTCCTCACCTTCCGAAGATGGATTCTTGTGGTCTCCGGAAATAGACGCTCCTGGAGAACTTGACAGTCAGACAGCTGGCTAATGATATGGTCAAGTGCATAATACAAACCAGGGCCAGTTCTTCCAAGAAAATGAAGAATTCATCTGTTTCCGCTAATCCTTCAGACATGATTCTGGCTTGACTTTGCCTCTATGAATAGTAGCAGTCCATCATGATCAATGATAACTTAAATGATGTCCATCAATCGTAGGTGCTTGCGCTTACATTGTAATTATCTGTAATCTCAAGAAAGGCTGTCTCGCACATCTTGATACGGTCTGTAAAATCGTCTTTTCGAATAACACGCAAAAAATATCTGAACCCGCGTAAATCCTTATGCAGAGATTTCATCCCCGAAATCCAGCTATCATGAAGTGAGCGAGTAATAGAGGTTAGAGCGGATATGACACACCGATTTAGCTCTTGTGATGTGTAGAACTTGAGGTCTTCTAATTCCACAGCATCATGTTTGCGTCTGGCGACATGGATTTCATGGGCTTCAATTATGAGCTGAAGTCGAGATTTGTGCTCCTTTTGGTTTGTTCGAAGTGTACTGAGGCTTGGCATCGTTTTGTTGTGGTTCCGTCTGGTTTACTGTGTAAAAACAAGTACATATAGGTTTATGAGAGCGGTATTGGCGGCTCAAGCGCATGAGGTTAAAGTATGAGTATGTATTGTATTTTCCTACACAAGGTCATCACGGTATCTCAATAATCTACGATTTGTATTTTGTATTTTTAGGTCCACTGTTTCGCTCAATTGTTGCCATCACAACCAGAGTCTTCACAACAAGGTGACTCACATACTTACTTATTCGTGTCTAGTCTGTTTTTGTTATTCCTTGTTCACTTTGTTCTTTTTGTTCTTCAGGTCAACGGCTGTACTTCCAGAGCATCATCTAAATAATGTTGAGTTCACGCGTTGTATCAACTTCGAAAACTCGCTAGTACGATCCCCGGTTCAACTTCCCTATGAAACTCCTGCCATGGCCAAGAAAAACAGTGGATCCAGAGGAGGCGTATAAGTTCGCTATCTCAAAGGATCCAACAATATCTCGTGATATGTATTTTGGGATCCTTCTAAAACACGAAGTGTTCTGGGTCGGCCTTCAACCTATGCTTCTTCAGCGAGGATATAAGCTACGAGCCCGTTATCAACCTGGCTGGATTCCTACATGGCTAAAGTCATCCAAACCTATTGTGAACATTTACAAATATGAAGATTCACTCATTCTCCGGGTACTGTCATTCATTTTATCTATGCTTTGACAGCAATCTCTTACCTCCATCCAATACGTAGCACTTTAAAACTATTGATGCAACACGGTTGGATGGAACAAAAGTAATAATTAAAGTCATTGACTCATCAACCGACGAATATCCCATCGCACAATTTCTCAATTCCCCTGAATTGCGATCTGATGAACGGAACCGCACTGTCCAGATTCTCGACGTTATGCCTTGTCCTAGCGACGATACAAAATTGTTGATAGTCATGCCTCACTTGGTCCACTTCAATAGAGTTCCATTTAGGCGTGTAGGAGAAATCCACGAAGTAATCTACCAATACGTGCAGGTTCGTGCGCCATCTGTAATTGCTGAGCTCTACTGAGATTGCGGCAGGGCTTAGAATTCATGCATGAACATGATATCTCCCATAGGTATTCAATTGAATGAGATTTTTCTTTCTTTAACTGAAGCCGTTCACAGGGATCCTTGTTGGTTTAATCTTATGATGGATGCTTCCAAAGTCATTCCTTGTGGAACTCACTTTGCTGCACCTAATACACGTGATGGGTTTTCCTGGAACTTTAGGTGGCGCCAACGGTGGTCCGTAAGACCCGTTCAGTATTACTACATCGATTTCGACATATCACGTCGATATCCTCCAGAAATTAAGGATGTTGATCTGAAGGAGATGACAAGATGTGGACAAGATAAGACCTTACCGGAATTCAAAAGGCCCGGCCCCTACAATCCATTCAAAGCTGATGTTTACCAACTTGGACATGTCATTCTCAAACTCCTTGATGTAGGTTTATTTCTTGCTAGCTGCTGCAAACATTTGAACGTTTTATTGTTTAGGCGTACAAGCCAGAAGGAATAGAACCATTTATCCACCTCGGAAGAGCCATGATGAATACTGACCCTGATGATAGGCCGTCTCTGTCCGCTATTCTCAAATACTTGGAAGAAATGGACAAGAGAACATTTGAACATCGCATTTGGAGGCCTGATGACTCAGATGGAGACAAGTTCAAGATAAAATATTGCTGGCGCAATCCCCGCTTCGGATCCATTCTAACCTTAGATGAAAGCATTCTATATAAAGTACTAGTTTGAATGGTCTCTTTTACGATAGGAAACTTTTCTCGTTTCTTTTCTTGTTCTTTTCTTCAAATTCAAGTTAAAAATGTCATTACCATGCTGTTAAGAATGACGACTAAGGGTGGTGTCTTCGAAGCGCACACAGTGGGGGAAAACAAGGGGAAAATACACGGATGCCCCACCGGCACAGTCGCACCCCCAGCGTTCATGGTAGGAGTTGTCCGCCGATATTCCGTAGCCAATCCAGGGTCCTTAGCCACAGTAATTCCCTTCCACGGAATAGATGGCGCCCCACTGAAACCCGTACTTTCGTCGCGTCTCTATTCTCCAATGTTCCCCTCGTTCTGTTGAATATCAACACCAATACAACCATAACACCTGGTACCGCCACCACCAACCCTCTCTTCGTTGGCGAATTGTTCGGTCAATCGCAAGCAAAACCTCTGAATCCACTATTCGGTCCATCTTCGACCACCGAACATCTCAAATGATTTGTGGGACAAGGCACGGAGGGAAAATCCAAATCCTTCATGGTGAGTATGAGTTGCCTTGTTCGTCCTCCTGCGTACTCACTTGGTTTCATAATTTTGTCCCTGTATTTGCAACGGGATATGACGACCTCCGCCCCTGTGTAGATGTCATATTTGCCCAATCCGAATAACTCAGTCAACGTCGAACCGCACGGCCTCTCCCTCGTGCACCTATTTTTATCCTCTAACCTCCTTTTCCTTCTCATAGGACGTGAAAAAGCGCCTTGACGCGCTTTCGGAACGACATGTCTCTCCAACATCTCCCGTATCAAACGCCCCACCTCATAACGACCAGTAGCACAACGCTGTGGTAGAGAGGAAGGAACTGTACGTGGATGATCGAAAGAAAGTGCCTGAAACCGAAGGGTAATAGATGAGGATGAAAAACGTTGTATTCGAAGACTGTTTCATATTGTCGCGACGTATTCGACGAGTTATGACGAAAGAAATATGAAGGGTAGAGGGTGAATCGTCGGGTGGAAGAGAGGGAAACGGAGGAGTGTGTAAGTCGTCGTGAAGCGAGGCGAGGATTAGATAAGGGGAAAATAAAGGCTGTAGGCATGGATCAAGGAGAAGGGGAAGGAGATCACATTCGGGGTGGAGGGGCGGGAGATCTGGCGATGAAGAAACCGGGATCGAAATTTAGAAGGAAAATCGCCAGGATTATGAGACCAACCGTTGGTTGGAATCAAAATCGGTGAAGAGATCGGCGATGAGGAGACCGTCTACGAAATGTATATAAAGACCCTAGATTTAGAGGAATGAAATTATTATCCCCCCCCGGGCCCGCATTCTGGGAGCACATACTGTTATCGCTAACCTGGTCTAGTTCTGTCTATATTCACTTCTCGTCTCAACATCGTCTACAACGACGCCTGGGCACCTGTGCTCGCCGTGTGCAACGATCTTCTCGAAAGACCCGTCTATACGTCTCGTCATCGTTTCGTTTGTTGTCGAAGGATCCCGTTGGTTGTTGAAAGACGTCCATCGTAGCCATCCAGAGTAAGTTTTGATTCCATGTACATATTGTGTACATAAGCGCTGATAATTTGATATTAGGCGCTCGATCACATAATCGATCAAAGGAAGTGTTTCCATACTTACCTGGACTTGTTAAGTTCTTATTTTTCTGCTTTCCTACTGAAAACTCTTTTGCTTGCATCGATAGTTTTCCTTCGTGTACATACTCCGAATAGGTGCGTATTATCTTGATGCTTTCAAGCTTACGACTCTCTATAGTAGAAATACTGCTATTATCCGGCTGCGAGTGAGGGTATTTACCTCCCACAACGCCTCCGTGCGTTTGCCCAACACCTCCACCTCCTCCTACTGATTCCTGTGACTCGATCATCTACGATTCGACCAGAGGAAGAGCAGTTCAGAGGGAAGTTCGAGGAGTTGGAGGACGTTGAATGAACTATGGGGTCTACTGGCGCTGTGGCCCTCAGACTCTCCCCTACGATCTCATCGGAACTAGTCCGAATCATCTTCGCTCGAACTATCCTCGGTGCTTCTGCCTAACAGCAGTGGCGTGTCTTCGCACTGCATAAGTACCATCAGTGTATCCGCTACATCCTTTTCCAATTCGTCAAAGTTCAATGGCAGACGTCTGTATGGATAGTTTGAGTCCAAGGGGAGCTCCTTGTCATCCACCTGTGCCATGCTGTTGGCTCAGGTTCTCCTCACTTACAATCTCCTCCTCAAGACCAGTGCTGACATGGTCAAGCTGTCTTCGCTCCTAGTACATAATGATTGAGGTGAAGATTTTAGTGGAGGATCAGCAACTTCCACGACATACAGCTAACGGCCCTGCGTTGACAACGAGCTTCCTGGTGGAGGTGCTGATTCATCTTTCGTGGAATGACCGATTTCCACTTCGTCCTTGGATACCACTTTTTTTGAATGACACGCAAATGATATCAAGGCCTGCTCAGATCCGAATCTTGCAAAAATTTCGTGTTGAGCAACTATCTATCGGAAAATGAGCAAGAAGATGTTCGAAGAGGATATGACATTGATATACCGTTCTGGCTACCATGCAATCTTGAAATCCTGTAGCTCCACACCATCATGGTCGCGTCTGGCAACATAAATTTCACGAGTTTCAGTTAAGAGTTGAAGTTGATATGTATACTGAAGTTTTTGATTTGCTCGTGTAGAGGTTGGCATCGATGATCAATGGCGTCCTTCGTCCTTATCAGGGGACCCAGGCGCATGAATTTCAAGCATAAGTATTGTGTTCTTCTGAAAGAATTAGAGGTGCCAGTGGTTGTAAAAGACAAGGATCGTCATTTACTCGAAGACTGGCAGCTTTGACAGCTAGCTACGTACATATGATCACAGAATTATCAACTGATAATTTTTTAGATCTAGAAGTGCACACTGGTTGAACGTGGAACGTTGGGACTTGGATACGATGACTCTCCTTCTGGCAAGCGGTCCACGTTGGGTCTGCGAGCGAGTAAGTACTTAAGCTAGCGGTCATCATCTTAGTAAGGTTTCAATGAACGGCAGTATGCCAGACCTGTCTTGAAACTAGTATCTCGACAATTTCCCAAGTTATAAGTAACATTAATTGGTGTTACAAATGCATGCCCGGAATTATACATTATACAATGGTTCAAAGAACGGACATGATACAATAAATGACATTGTGAGTCGTGACCGACTCCGATTTGTTCGACTAAGTTCCAGCTTTGAAGTCTTGTTCAGTGAAGGTACCCGAGTTTGGCCTAGAGATCTTGATCTCAATTTTTTCGAAAGTAACTTCCGCTTCTCAAAGGCCGGCCAGTAAGTATCACTCGATGGGGTCAAGTTCCACAGCCTCTAAATTCCTAGGTTGAGAGTTTGATCCATTTTCTACAGAACGATTCTTCTCTGGGACTCCATCATTGAATAGCATGATTCTATTTATTGACGAGTGTTCAGGCCTGCACAGCTGTATACTTTACAAGATAATTCCTTGACTTACTGGAGTGCTTCCAATACTAAAGGGATATGTTCTGGGGAAGACCTAACTTGTGGCTTAAATACCAGTAGTCAGTATTCAAGCTGATTGCTCGGCAATTAGACATGTTCTCCTCACTTCTCGAAGGTAGCTTCTTAAGCTTAACATCCCCGTGAGTAGACGCTTCTGTAGAACTTGACGGTTAGACAGCGGGTACTGATATGATCAAGTGCACAATACAAACCACGGCCAGATCTTCCAAGAAAATGATATACTTATCTGTCTCTGTTAATTCTTCAGATATAATTCTGGCTTGACTGTGCGTCTATTAATAGTAGGCATCATGACCAACAATAAGTGAACTGATGTGCGTAAATCATCGGTGCTTGCACGTACATTGTAATGCTCTGTGATTCTAAGAAGTTGTTCCACACACAGGTAGATACGGTCTGCGAAATCATCTCCTTGAATAGCACGCCAAAAATATCTGAATCCATGCAAATCCTTATGTAGAGTTTCCGTGTCCAAAACCCATCTATGATGAAGTGAATTAAGAATAGAGATTCGAGAGGGATATAACACACTCATATAGCTCTCGTGCTGTGCAGAACTTGAGGTCCTCTAGCTCCGCAGCATCATGGTCGCGTCTCTCAACATGGGTCTCATGGGTTTCAATTATAAGCTGAAGTAGATATTTGTACTGTTCCTGGTTTGCTCGAAGTGTACCGAGGTCTGGCATGCCAGGCATGGTTATCCGATTTCCAAGCTTTGCGTGTAAAACAAACCGAAGCAAAAGGTGGGTATATATATGTTCACAGTAGGTAGCACAAGCACATGAGGTTGAATAATTGTGTCCTAAGTAAACGCCAATGTTGTTACAACACAAGGATCGACATATAAAACAATTGGCACAAGGCGATTATAAGATCGTCATGGAGAAAAGTAAATTATTTTGTATTATCTAAACACCCATCCCACTTCATCAATTGTTGCCATCACAACTGACCGCCATTGTTCAAACGTTTACTCACGCCTTATGTTTTTGTAATTTTTAACTCGTCAACGAAAGAGCGACACATGCTTGCCTTGTTGTTATCCCTTGTTCTTCTTGTTCTTCGTGTCAACGGCTGCACCTACAAAACATCGTTTAATTAATGTCTTTTACAAGTGTTTATACGTTATCAACTCAGAAAGCCCCCAGTCAACTATGGGACTCTTACCCTGGTCAAGAAAAGCCGTGGATCCAGAGGAGGCGTATAAGTTCGCTCTCTCAAAGCATCCAGATATGCCTCGTGACTGCTATTTTGGTATACTTCTCAAACACGAAGCGTTCTGGGTCGACCTACAACCTTTGCTTCTTCAGCGAGGATATAAACTACGACCTCGTTATCAACCTGGCTGGACTCCTTCATGGCTCAAGTTATCTAAACCTATTGCGAACGTTTTCAAATATGAAGATGCCTTCATTCTCACGGTACTATCATTTATTTTATTGAAGACGCAACGATACAACCTCTTATTCATACAACTTTAGAACTCTAAAACTATTGACGCGACGCGGTTGGATGGAACTAAAGTAATAATCAAAGTAGTCGACTCCTCAACTGACGAATATCCCATTGCACAATTTCTCAATTCTCCTGAAATGCGATCTGATAAGCGCAACCGCACTGTCCCAATCCTTGACGTGCTGCCCTATCCTAATGACGACACAAAACTGTTGATAGTTATGCCTCACTTGGTTCACTTCAATAGAGTCCCCTTTAGGCGAGTAGGAGAACTCCACGAAGCGATCTACCAATACGTGCAGGTTTGTGCGCCATCCGCAGATGCGTAGCTCTACTGAGATTTTAACAGGGCTTAGAATTCATGCATGAACATAATATCTCACATAGGTATCCAATTGAATGCATTTTTTTTATTTTTTTCGGTAACTGAAACTGTTCACAGAGATCCTTGTTGGTTCAATCTCATGATGGATGCTTCTAAAGTCATTCCTCGTGGAACTCACTTTGCCAGGCCCGATACACACGATGGGGTTTCCCGGCCTTTTAAGTGGCGCCAACGGTGGTCCGTAAGACCCGTTCAGTATTACTACATCGATTTCGACATATCACGTCGATATCCTCCAGAAATGAAGAATGTCGATCTGAAGGAGATGACAAGATGTGGACAAGATAAGACCTTACCCGAATTCAAAAGGTCCGGCCCCTATAATCCATTCAAAGCTGACGTTTACCAACTTGGACATGTCATTCTCAAACTCCTTGATGTAGGTTTGTTTCTTGCTAGCTCCTGCAAACATTTGAACGTTTGATCGTTTAGGCATACAACCCAGAAGGAATAGAACCATTTATCACTCTCGGACTAGCCATGATGAAAACTGACCCCAATGATCGGCCGTCTCCGTCCGCTATTCTCAAATACTTGGAACGAATGGACAAGAGAACGTTTAAACGTCGGATCTGGAAGCCTGATAACTCAGATGGAGACAAGTTTAAGATAAAATATTGCTGGTGCAATCCCCGCTTCGGATCCATTATAACTATAGACAAAAGCATTCTTCATAAAGTACTAGTTTGAATTGTTTTGTTACGATAGGAAACTTTTCTCGATTTTTTTCTTCGAATTTGGAATCTATTATGCCGTTGAGAATGAGGTTCTCAGGCTGAATCACTCGTCAGATTCTTGCAGGTGTTTCAACCGTAGTAATGGGCCTCACAGCCTTTGAACGATGATTCAATCATGATTTTCAGAGGATTCGAAGGCTCTCAATTGAAATGTCTCCTGTGTCAAGAGTAATAGATTAGACAGACCTTATCCAGATTTGGCAGAGTCGACCGTTGGCCTTCAGCATTTATTTCACTCGTGTGACAAATTGAGTGACATAGGCCTAATTAATCTTCGGAGGCCCGTTCAATTGCCTTTCTTTTGTTTTCGACCCTTGTCACCTTTTATACTCCCCTATCCACTGGCTAGTAACATAATACACGTCTAGAGCACCTCAGTCGCGTCATTATCCGTGCAGAATGCGTTTCCGAACACTCGAGATTCGATGGCACGACAGCAAGCCAATATCTACCTGCGACTTCCAGCCTGTTTCGTCCAAAAAAGCGCGTCCAAACCCAGGCCAGGACAAGGCGTTTGCGAGTCACTCGTACAAGCTGGCGACGGGCGGGGAGGACAATCATGTTAGGGTGAGTATTTGCATCAAAGGTTTCAAGCCTGAGGGGCTCATGTCTCGCTAGATATGGATGGTTCATCCTAACATAAGGCCTTCGACACTCGTAGAGGACGAAGACACCGCGAATGGGCCGAGACCGCCACGCGTTGAATATCTTGCCACACTCAGCCGTCACTCTGCTGCTGTCAATGTTGTTCGGTTCTCTCCCAATGGTAGGTAGTGCTTGATGTCTCTGTTATAGTTTTTCACATCAATATAGGCGAATTGATTGCCTCTGCTGGTGACGGTATGTCGAATGAACCCTTCGGGTGCGGTGTATGACTCGTCTTTCTCAGATGGAATGATCATTATTTGGTCGCCATCGACGACGCCTCAGGCAAGCACATATGGTAGTGATCTCACTCCAGAAGAGTTGCAGCATGAAAAAGAGTATTGGAAACCTAGAACTACCTTCCGGTGTGTAGTCTGCTGCCCCTTCCTGTCTGCTGCCCCTTCCTGTACCAGGTCTTGACGTGTGCACAGATGCACGACTATGCAAGTGTATGACCTGGCTTGGAGTCCTAACGGCGAATATATCCTTGCTGGAAGCACAGACCACACCGCACGCGTGTTTTCGGTTGCAGACGGTGAGTTCCAGCTAATTTCTATCGCGTAGCTATGCTAACATAGAAATCTCCAGGAAAACCCGTTCAAGAAATTGCTGAGCATTCACACTATGTTCAAGGTGTTGCGTGGGACCCTCTCAACGAGTACATCGCCACACAAAGCAGCGATCGCTCTATGCATATCTATCGCATCTCTACTAAGGGTGGTGTCTTCGAAGCGCACGCTGTGGGGAAAAACACACGGATGCCCCATCGGCACAGTCGCACCCCCAGTGTTCATGGTAGCAGCCGTCCGCCGATGTTCCGTAGTCAATCTATCCTCAGCGACTCGGAATCGGTGACTAGTGATCATCCCGAGACTCCCTCCCACGGAAGAGATGGCGCCCCCCTGACACCCGTCACTTCCGTCGCGTCTACATCTTCAATGTTCCCCCCGCCCTCAGTCGATAAACCCTCCTCCCGGCGCTCCTCTTTCAGCTCCAACGCCCCCGGCTCTCCAGCAACCTACAGCCGTTATGGGCGTTCACCCTCCCCGATGCCGCCGCTTCCTGCTATTCGCACACAACCATCGCCCTCTCTTGCTGCATGGTCATCTGTAAAACTTTACGGCGACGAGAGCTTCTCGAATTTCTTCCGCCGGCTCACGTTCAGCCCTGATGGTGCCCTGCTGATGACACCAGCTGGCCAGTTTGAGGACCCCTCTGTTCTACCCGCCAAAAATAGTAACAATGGTAAAGACGATACCGGCACGCCTGCTCGGGGACGTAAAGGGCGCCCGACGATTATAACGACGGACCTTCCTGCCCCTACGACAACTTCTTCCACCCCGTCATCCACTTCGTCTGTTTATATTTATTCGCGAGCAAACTTTGCCCGCCCGCCTGTAGCTCAGTTGCCTGGGCACAAGAAAGCCAGTGTTGCAGTGCGTTACTCGCCAGTACTCTACGAGCTCAGGCCAGGCGTCGAAGGACCCGAGGGATCCCTGCCACACGAAGCCAAATTCGCGGCGTTGGAAAAGGGTGTCGAAGGGGCTGTGGACGTGGACGTTGTTGGACCTGTCGCAGGTGCAGAGGGTGTTGGTTCACTCGTCATTCCCCAGCGTACGCCCTCGCAGTCCCAGACATCGATTGTCGCACCTTCACCAAGGCACGGGAACATCATGGCGTCACCTGCGATGTCGCCTTTGGAGCTGCGGCCCCCGACACCGGCTGCGTCGAAGCCGCCCACACCAAATCCTGGGCAGACACCGAGCAGGACAGCGGCCAACCCAACACCAACTGCTTCGGTGTTTACGCTGCCGTATCGTATGCTGTTTGCTGTTGTAACAATGGACACTGTTGCCATTTACGATACGCAGCAGGCGGGACCTGTGTGCCTCCTCACCAAACTCCATTACGATGAATTCACGGATGTGACATGGTACGTAACAAGTTCGTTCATTCAGGCTGCCCTTGACTAAACTGTATGTCTATCGATCTCAGGTCCCCAGATGGTCAGTGCCTGATAGTGTCTTCGCGTGACGGCTACTGCACCCTCATCACATTCGACGAGATCCTCCCCGCGCATCACATTCAACAGCATACCCTTCAGCTCCAGTCTATCGCACACCACCACTCCGTCCCCATCTCCGCGAGCCCCGCCCACCCACCACATGCCAGCCCAAGTCTCACACCAACAAATCCTCGGAAGAGGGCTGAACCGCCATTGACGCCGGCAACTAGTGTAGATGGTGGAGAGCGTGAATCGGGCTCGCTCCTGGCGATAGCGCCGATATCGGTGTCGGATTCTGGAGAGGGTGAAGAGAAGGACAAGGTGGAGCCGCCGAAGAAAAAGAGACGAGTGGCTTTGACGCGGGTGGGTGATTTGGAGTCATAGGTTGTAAGGTTGTCTGTGTCCCGTCTATTCTTTTTGGTATTGCTCGATGTTTTGTCGAACATCTTTATTCGTTCTATATGCATCTCATGTCAAATTTTGTTCTTGTAATCGTTTCTCCTAAATTTGTTGTTCACCTTGCCCCGTACATTAATCGTTGTCTAATACCACCACCTTCTTGTATGATGTACAACGAAATGCTATCTCCCTAAATCTTTACATGCCAGTGACAAAATACCTGCTGTCTATCATATACGCCAAGAACAATTGAAATGAGCTACAACTTCAAGGTGCCTGTGCCAGCAAGATTGATGGTGCTGACTTATCAGATGGTCCGTGCGCGTCCTCTGACACTATATAAGCCTTGGCCGAACACCATGACACTTCATACTTACCTTGATGGCACAAGCTCCTTCATGGACATGGGCTTGTGGGCCGTGGAAACTCTCCATAGCACGGCGACCCTGTCCATACAGGGAGTGGCTGCGGCTTGTATGGGCTTCGGCTCATGCACCGTCTCAATATTTTCCTGTCCTGCTCCGGCCACTCTGGCTGGGCAGGCACTTTTTTTTTCGTTTTTCCACGGTCCTAACCCTAACCCTACGTACATTTGTTATGTACTATTTTGGTATTGTCCCTTAGAAATATATGTAGAATATTACGATAACAATCGCTATCCCCTAAACGTTCGTGTTCTTCCATTGCACCTTTCGACTATGTACTGCAAGCAGCTTCACTGTAATACCTGATATTGATCCTGTGTGCTCAGGTTCCGTTTCATTAGTTCTGGAGCTTTTTGAGCCTATCCGAGGAGTGTCAGCCATGTCTATTTCCATGTTCTCCTTTCGACGGTGCCAAGACTGTCATTTATGTGAGACTTTTCTGGCGCATAAAGTGCTGACCAGCCCTCGGAAATCCTTTCTTTGCCCTTGCCAACTCCCTCCACCATCTCCTAAATACTATGAGCGACACAAACTTGGCACGAGTATACTTCGACGATATTAGATCTGTCCCTGCTGCTGGTGTCTTTGCTGCGCTTTACTTCGTCTTCCTTGTTGGCTTCATCGTTCAATGGGCCAGGCTTCGGAGTCGTGTTTACCGTATTCTGTCTTTCTTTAGTGCCAGTACGTCGTGCCACCATCCCGGGTTCATCTATATCGCACGATGCTCATCATTCATTCAGTTCGTTTCACATCCTTCATCCTACGTAGTGTTATCGCAGGATCTACAACAGCCAACGTCGGGCTGTTGGTGGGGGAGGAGATCCTCGTTAACGTCGGTTTCTTCCCATTGTTGAACGCTGTGAACCAGCTCCTGTTCGATCGGTAGGTATCTTTGTACGAATTTTGGCATATGAGTGGCTGACCTATCATCAGCGAAACCGTACACGGTGTTCAGGCGTTGAACACCACCTCGTATTCCTGCTCCACCCAGCCGATGTCTAGGATACTGAGATTTCACGCGTTCTACCGCCTTCTAACTCTCAGTGCCGTCGTCATAGGCAGTGTCGGTATCTCCCAGGTGTATACATCCAATGACCCGGACACTATTTCAACCGGCGGTTCTCTGTATATCACCAGCGCCGTCCTCTTCCTTGTTCTCATCTTGTATCTCGCTTACCAAACGGTTATGCTTTCCAGGGCAGAAGTACATGGTACGTCCAGATTATCATATTAATTCCTTCTGTATATACGATTAATCCATGTATCTTGCTCAAGTAGAAACAGGAGGCGCCCGAACCAACTTCGGTACACGATACGGAACATACATACTTATGGCAATCTCTATCCTTCTTCTCATACGCGAGGCGTTCGCCACGGCTACCGCACAAGACCGCTCCAGGGCAAACAACGAGCATCTTTGGTATCCCCTCCTTGCCCTCCCCGAGACCCTCACGGTCATACTCTTCGCAATCCCTGGCCTCGTCCCTGGGCGCCCCAAGTTCTTTCAGCGCTCCGCGTCTATTTCGCAAGGGGATCAAGAGAAATCTCCCCAGCTGCCCATGCCACCTGTTCCCTCTCGCGTTCAATCTGAAGTTGTTCCGCGTAGTATATCTGATGCTCCGCCACAGTTGCCTCCCGACCTTGTGATGTCGAAGAGTGATCCTGGTCTTGGGGCTCCTCACACCAGTGTGCCCCTGATATGCACCCCGACTGTCGACGAGCGGGTTGTCTAGTCTTGCTTTTCCATCTATTTTAATATATCTCATTTGTTGCAATTAATCTTATCGATATTAGTTTCTTGTTCTCCATCGGATGTCTTAGATATTACTTGGGATCCAGTCTTGTTGTTTGAAACGTACACTGGGTTGTCCTACCTCTACAGTCATGCAACCATGACAGGCCTAGACCACGCAGCACATCAAGATGATACTTTTCTAGTGCCACAATCTTCATCATAATTTCGCTAAGTCCTGTCCGAACTTTACGCTTGTCGCGACTCGCTTGACATACTTACAACTTGGATGATTCACTAGGTAGTTCCACTATGGTGTGCAAATAAATACAAATCTTACGTTTCGTGGTTGAACGGGCATGTGTTGTCTCCCCAACTTTTCTTACAACAGTTCATGTTCTTCCAATTGCACTTGTGCGAGTACAATTGCAAACAACTTCAATGCAATATTCGATATCGATATTGAGCGCTTAGGCTCCATTCTATGTGACACCATGCTGAAGCTTTTTGACTCATCCGAGGGCTGTCTTGTGTCAGCCACTGTGCTGATTCCTGAATCTCGATTCTCGATTTCTATGTTCCCCTTTCAACGGTTGAGGCTGTCAGTTATGTGAGACTTTTCTGGCACATAAAGGGCTGGCCATTCCTCCGAGTTTCCTTTCTTTACCCTTGCTAACTCCCTCCGAGTCCATCTTCCTACTAATAATAAATACCATGAGCGACACAGAGGCACGAGTCAACTTCGGCCATATCAGATCTGTCCCTGCTGCTGGTGTCTTTGCTGCGCTCTACTTCGTCTTCCTTGTTGGCTTCATCATTCAATGGGCCCGGCTTCGGAGTCGTGTTTATCGCATCTTGTCTTTCTTTAGTGCCAGTACGTCGTGCCATCATCGCAACTTCATCATATCGCACGATGCTCATCAATTATCCAGTTCGTTTCACATCTTTTATATTGCGTAGTGTTATCGCAGGATCTGAAACGGCCAACGTCGGGTTGTTGGTGGGGGAGGAGATCCTCGTCAATATCGGTTTTTTCCCATTGTTGGACGCTGTGACCCAGCTCCTGTTAGAGAGGCAAGTATTCTTCGTATGAATGTTGACATATAAGTGGCTGACTTATACATCAGCGAGACCGTACACGGTCTCCAGCCGTTGAACACCGCCCAGCCGATGTCTAGGATACTGATATTTCACGCGTTTTACCGCCTTCTGAATCTCAGTGCCGTCGTCATAGGCAGTGTCGGTATCTCCCAGGTGTATGCGTCGAATGACCCGGACACCATTTCAACTGGAGGTTCTCTGTATATCACTAGCGCTGTCCTGTTCCTCGTTCTCATTTTGTATCTCACATACCAAACGGTTATGCTTTCCAGGACAGAAATACATGGTACGTCTTAAATACCAATTCCTTCTGTATATCTGACTAATTCTGTATCTTATTCAAGTAAAATCAGGTTGCTCAGGTGCTCCGACCAACTTCGGTACACGATACGGAACGTGCATATCTATGGCAATCTCTATTCTCCTTCTAATACGCCAGGGGTTCGTCACAGCTACTGCACGAGACCTCTCCAGAGCGAACAACGAGGATCTTTGGTATCCCCTCCTGGTACTCCCCGAGATCTTCACGGCCATGCTCTTTGTAATCCCTGGCCTCGTTACTGGGCGTCCCAAGTTCCTTCAGCGCTCCGCGACTAATTTGCAGGGGGAGCAAGAGAAATCCCCCGAGCTGCCCATGCCAGCCGTTCGCTCTCGCGTTCGACCTGAAGTTGTTTCGCATGACGTATCGGATTCTCCGCCGCAGTTGCCTCCCGACCTTGTGATGCGAAAATCGATCTTGGTCTCTGGATTCCCCACGCACCAGTGAGCCCCTGAAACTTGTCTAGTCTTGCTTTTCCATCCATTCTAAGGTACCTCATTTGTTGCAATTAATTTTATCGATATTAGTTTCTTGTTCTTCATCAAATATGTCTTCGTGTCAGAAGGATTGTCCGTACATAGATGGGATCCAGTCTTGTTGTTTGAAATGTACACTGGATTGTCCTACCTCTAGAGTCATGCAACCATCATGGCATGACAAGCCTAGACCACGCAGCACATCAAGATGATTTTCTCTAGTGCCACAATCCAACCACAATCATCATCATAATTTCGCCAACTCCTGTCCCAACTCTACGCTCGACTCGCTTGACGTACAACTTGGATGAATCCTACTCGCATACCTGTATCTTATTCAAGCAAAATCAGGTTGCTCAGGTGCTCCGACCAACTTCGGTACACGATACGGAACGTACATATCTATGGCAATCTCCATTCTCCTTCTAACACGCCAAGCGTTCGTCACCGCTACTGCACGAGATCTCTCCAGAGCGAACAACGAGCGTCAAACAGGCTGACAGTCGCAGGTAGATATTGGCTTGCTGTCGTGCCATCGAATTTCGAGTGTTCGGAAACGCATTCTGCACGGATCGACTAAGGACCTTCTAGACGTGTATCAAGGTACTAGCAAATGGGGATAGTGGAGTATAAAAGGTCTAACAAGGGTAACAAGGGTCAGAAACAAAAGAAAGGCAATTGAATGGGGCTCTGAAGATTAATTTGGCCTATGTCACTCAATTTGTCACACGAGTGAAATAAATGCTCTCAGCCAATCATAAATTGTCTGTGGCCAAGCGTCGACTCTTCTAAATCTGGATAAGGTCTGATTCATCTATTACTCTTGACGTAGGAGATATTCCGTTGACAGCTTCCGAATCATCTGAAAGATCATGATTGGATCATCCTTCAAAGGCTGGGAGGTCCATTACTACCATCAGCAAAAAGTCACTTAGAAAACTTGGCCAAACATGGCCTGGGACCCATGGGTTGAAGGAGATATAATTATGTAGGCTACAGATAGTAATACAATATAAAAGTCATAACTAATGCACATTTGAAACCATTTTCATGATGACTCCTAGAAAATTATCAAGACACATAGTGACTTTTTAATATTATGTGAGACCAACTTGAGATGAGGAATCCCAGATGATTATCACATTGTCTTGACCTTATTAGGCCATATCACACAAAATAATTCAAATGCCACATTGCTATTGATGTGACTTGGCTATAATTTACTGATGTCTGAATGAGTCTAGGATATAATCCTGAGCTAATACTGCTACATATATCTTTTCTCAAAACAGTCTGCCATTAGTATATATTCTACATATAATCATGGTCAAAGATAGATTTGAGTATCCTAGAATAAAACCATTCAGATATTGTTCTTGGATTTCTTGAACATTCTGGGTCTTTATTATTTGTTAATACATTCTGGGAACCATATTGGTGATATGATATGTTATCATTCCAGGGTGGCATTTCCTGACATACTGCAATACAGTTTGACCATTAGAAAATTACAAGGCACCAAATCCTAAGGACTCTTCAAAATACTCTTCTTCTTCATCCTCACTGTCTCCTTCTCCTAGATCCTCCTCCTCCTCATCTAAATCTTCTTCCTCTTCTATCCTACTTAATTTCCTTTATAGTTTTTGACTCCTCTTACGCGACGGAAAGGTGGATGTCACCGCGCACGACTTCCCTCTCTTCATGTACGATGATACTCGATGCTTCCGGACGAGTCCCACTGGATTCCCCAAGGGACATCAGTTTGGAACCGAGTTGGATGCGGAGTACGATAAAATCATGAGTGGGCTGTGCCGAGGACCTCTCCTCATTGCCGTGCGCTTATTCTCCTGCGCTAATTTCCCTGCTAATCATTTCTCAGGTGTGCCGGCACATGCTCTTATGACTGTCATTCATTCTTTGGCTAAGTTTACATCCGTAGGCATGTTTCTCTCTCTGCTCCGCGTCCCAATGGAATCTATCGGATGGTTTATTCTCTTTTCATACCTTTTATTATAATGTTCGTGCTTTATTCGATGGGAGCATATGGGCAAATGAAGTACTTGATCATTGGAACAGGTATGTATTCATATGTTGAAGGACAACTCTAATATTGCTCTATAGAATATTCTACAGTGACGATGGGACAATCCGCGGCAGGTGCAAAGTTCCGGCCCCCCCTCCAAAGCCCAAAAATGACATTGCTCGACTGAAGAAAGTCCGTCAGGAACAGCTTCGGCGAGAGAAAGAGCGACTTCGTGAGGAGGAGCAGTGCCGAGAGCAAGAGGAATGCGAGCGCCGGAATGAAGGTACAAAACGCAAGCACGGCGTAGGTGATGGTGGTGACAATAACGATGGTGGTGGCGAGCGCGAAGATGACCTTCGCCCCTCTAACAAACGCAAGACGCGCCAGATGATAAGTGATGATGAAGAGTAAGTGGACTCGGATGGACTTGTCTTTCATGTGGACTCTATTGCTGGTCTTTGTTATTGTATTTGTGCTCACGGACTTTGTACTGGGATTTGAACTTTTTGTGTTCTCGTTGTTTTCATATCCGTGTTCATGCATTGTATGTTTGTAACGTGTTCTAATAGTAATTCATATCATGAACAGTCCTGCATGAGTTCACTTGTAAGTAATAAGGAAATATGATCAGATTGACGTGATAATATCAACTACATGAGATGACCTTGAAAATATAGTAATCTTCAGGGAGGACATATTCTGGGAGCGGATAATCAGCCTACTCTTACACTGGTTCCATTTTGCTGAACTTTAGTCTAATGATGATATAAGATTACTTTGTATTATTTTCCTACATCAGCATAAGTCCTATATAAGGGTGTCGGACTTTCCTTTATTGGCCAGATATGGCAACTAATATATTAGTCCCCTGAGTTGGCATTAGTGCCATTATTTACCCATATATTCTAGTGAACTTTTTGCTGATGACATACTTACTGTTGAAGCCTCCAAGAATCTGACAAGTGGCCCAGCCTCATTTTCAACGGCATAGTAAATTCGAGAATTCGATTAGAAGAAATGAGAAAAGTTTCCTTTGTAAGAAGTAATTCAAACTAGACTCCTTTATATAGAATGCTTTTATCTAAAGTCATGATGGATCGGAAGTGGGGATTGCACCAGCAATATTTAATCTTAAACTTGTCTCCATGTGAATCATCAGGCCTCCAAATCCGACGCTTAAATGTTCTCTTGTCCATTTGTTCCAAGTATTTGAGAATAGCGGACGGAGACGGCCAATTGTTGGGGTCAGTGTTCATCATGGCTAGTCCCAAACGGATAAATGGTTCTATTCCTTCTGGGTTGTATTCCTAAACAATAAAACGTATGAGTGTTTACAGCAGCTAGCAAGAAACCAAACCTACATCGAGGAGCTTGAGGATAATATGTCCAAGTTGGTAAATATCAGCTTTGAATGGATTGTAGGGGCCGGGCCTTTTGAATTCTGGTACGGTCTTATCTTGTCCACATCTTGTCATCTCCTTCAGATCAACATTCTTCATTTCTGGAGAATATCGACGTGATATGTCAAAATCGATGTAGTAATACTGAACAGGTCTTACAGACCACCGTTGGCGCCATTCAAAGGCTCTGGAAAGCCCATCGTGAGTACTAGGTTCGGCGAAGTGAGTTCCATCAGGGATGACTTTGGAAGCATCCATCATAAGGTTGAACCAACAAGGATCTCTGGGAACGGCTTGAATTACACAAAGAAAATCTCATTGAATCAAATACCTATGAGAGATATCATGTTCATGCATGAATTCTAAGCCCTGCCGAAATCTCAGCAGAGCTACGCAATTACAGATGGCACACAAACCTGCACGTATTGGTAGATTATTTTGTGAATTTCTCCTCCACGCCTAAATGGAACACTATTGAAGTGAACTAATTGAGGCATGACTATCAACAATTTTGTGTCATCGTTAGGATAGGGCATAACGTCGAGGATTGGGACAGTGCGGTTGCACTTATCAGACCGCATTTCAGGGGAATTGAGAAATTGTAGAATGGGATATTCATCGGTTGAAGAGTCGACAACTTTGATTATTACTTGAGTTCCATCCAACCGCGTCGCGTCAATAGTTTTAGAGTTCTAAAGTTGCATTGAAATAAGAGATTGTGTCGTTGCGTCTTCAATAAAACAAAGGATAGTACCAGGAGGCAGAGGGCATCTTCATATCCGAAAATGTTTGCAATAGGTTTGGATAGCTTTAGCCATGAAGGAATCCGGTCAGGTTGATAACGAGGTCGTAGTTTATATCCTCGCTGAGGAAGCATAGGTTGTAGGTCAACCCAGAACGCTTCGTGTTTGGGAAGTATCCCAAATAACAGTCACGAGGCATATCTGGATGCTTTGAAGGAGCAAACTTGTATGCCCCCTCTGGATCCACTTCTTTTCTTGACCAGGGTAATCGGAGTCTCATAGTGGACTGGGGTTTTCTGAGTTGATGATGTACAACCCTTGTAAAAGACCTTAATTAAATGATGTTTTGTAGGTCAGCCATTGGCACGAAGAACAAGGATGACGAGTGATAACAATAACAGGGCAAGCGTGTCACGGTTGCTTTTTGTTGACGAGGTGTGTACTTAGAAATTACAAAGACACATGAGGCGTGAACACGCTTGAACAACGGTCAGTTGTGATGGCAACAATTGATGAAGTGGATAGGTGCTTAGATAATACAAAATAATTTACTTTTCTCTATGACAATCTTATAATTGCCTTGTACAGCGCAAGAGTTATATCAGTGTGTAATTATATCCCTTTTCAACCTCTGAGCTCTATCTCTTATTCACATCATCATAGATGGATTTTGGGGATGAATTCTCTACACAAGGATTTGCATGGGTTCAGATATTTCTTACGTGTGATTCAAAGAGACAATTTTCCAGACCGTATCAAATGGTTTGTGAAGAAACTTTTTCAGATTACAGAGAATTACAATGTACCTACAAGTACCCGTGATTTATGACAGTGTTCACTTATTGTCGATCATGATGACTACTATTCATAGACGCAGAGTCAAGCCAGAATCATATCTGAAGAATTAACAGACACAAATGAACATATTATTTTCTTGGAAGACCTGGCCATGGTTAGGGTTAGTCAAGTTCTGCAGAAGCGTCTACTTGCTGGGATGACAAGCTTAAGAAACGACCTTCAAAAAGTGAGAGAACATGCCTATTTGCCAAGCAATCAACTTGAAGACTGACTACTGGTATATAAGCCACAAGTTAGGTCTTTCTCAGAGCAACTCCCCTTATTATTGGAAGTGGTTGTTGTAAATAGTATTTTTGCTGTTATATAGCCTATGTATAGTATTTTCTGTTAAATTGCAATGAAAATGTATTTTTAGGTCTATCTGATGTACAGTAAGTCTAAGTCTGCCTATGTAGAAATCATCTAAGTACTTAGTACTCTCCTCCCAACACTTGTTGAAAGTAAACACGATGGGACACAGACACGGCTATTGGCTGACTGGTCATGTGACCTCAGTGTGCGTGGGGGGGGGGAGAGCAAAAGAACTCATCTTTGTTGTTCTGAAGTCGATTTTGATGTGAGGCTTTTGACCTGATTTGATGGGCCGTTCCATTGGACAGCATTAGGGCTGCATGCTGCAACCAGCTGCCACCTGTATTCGTACTGTAGGCCTCAAAGGTGAAGCTTATCTGGCATGGTTGTGGATGGCTGAGTGCCATACTCAACCGTAAAATACAGCTATAACAGCCATGCAATGGCCATGTATATTTCTTAAAAGAGGTGTTTAAGGTCTCTTCTGGTTCCTGTGTGCCTGTCGTTATTGTGTAGCTGTCACTGCTGGTACTGGAATCTTTTTCCCATGGAAAAAGCATAAAAGAAATGTGTCATGCCATTTCTAGTGTCCCTTTTTCCAAGGGAAAAAGCCTTTAGACAATGGAAAGTGACATTTTCCAAAAGAAAAAGCTGACAAAGAAATGGCATAACACATTTCTTTTACACTTTTTCTGGTGGAAACATCTTTTGGTGCCAGCAGTGTGTGGGCTTAGCAATGCATACACATTGTGGTTATCTATACATAGCAATGACATCATCTAAATTGAAACTCCGCTACACACAAATCTTGACTTCTCCTCCATGTTCCAGCGTCTGATCTGAGCACTATGGATGGTATTACTGTAATACCACTAGCTAGGATTGTTCTACTGTACTAGAGTCACTACTATCAAGCTCTGGACTATGGAATTCTGCTATTATGACGGTAAATATACAGTATACTGCTTCATTGCTTGTTAAAAGATTTGGAAATAACTCTACTCAGGGCATATTTTGAGTTTATTTGCAAGTCTATCGATATATGTCATGCTCTAGGCATGGTAATTAGCAATGTAGATGCTACCTAGGATGGGCCCAATTGTTTCTACACCTTAAATGCTCGGGATGCAAAATGTAACCCATTTTTTTGTCATCAGTCCTGTCTGCAATGGCTTCAAATGGTCAGTGTGCTCTTGATGACCATGGTAACTATGAAGTGGATTGTCACCTCTGATAAGTCATTTGATTAGGTAGAAACCCCCAAATTCAAAGAACTACTCAAGTACGTCCACTATTTGTCACCACCCTTACATATACCTGGCTACAATGTTGGCAAACGATGTGTGATGGACATGAGTGAGCATGCTATTGAACAGATGAGGAAGATTTTTGCAGTAAGTGCTGCACATGTTTTTTCACTATGATATTTCTTGTGGATGATTGATATACTGTCTAGAAATTAGACTGTAAAATATCCATATCCCTGGATGCATGGATATCCAGTAATATATTTGCATTCCTGGCTATTGTTGCTCACTATATAAACAAAGATGGTAAACTCGGTGAGTGATATTTAACATTAACAGTTTTCAGCAACTGATATCACACATATCAGAGGAGCTTCTTATTGATTTTTGTGAGCTTATGGGGGAACACTTGGAGGAAAATATGGCCGATGCCATATGGGACACTCTTGTCATATATGGAATTGAAAGGCAGGTATGAATGTTGTTCTCAGACATCTTATGCATACTAATTCTTTGCCAGATCTTCATCTTTATGCTTGACAATGCATCAAACAATGATACTCTTGTTGACAGTATTGAACAATGTGCAAAAGCAGCAGAAATTCCTTTCAAAGGTGTAGGGGCAACCTCTAGAGGCTGTGGCACAATCACAAAACTGGCAGAGGGAGATCCAAAGTCTATATTGAGTACTGTACAGGTAGGTACATGCATAACTACACACCTGGCAGAGGGAGATCCAGAGAGAACAAGTCTAGGGATCCTCTATGCCAGGAGCGACACTTTGGAGGTTGTGGAAGCATGGGAACTAACTGTACAGTACATGTAAGCCACACAAAAAACAAGAGACAGCCCTAAAGAGGCATATATCCAAAAATGATCAAACTCTGGAGATAGCCATAGGCTGGCCATGCGGTCCTCAAGAATGCTCATTGATGACTAAGCATCAAGTGTTCTTGTGCCCTGGAGTGGGAACAGATGGGCTGGGGTCAAATGGAAATGACAGAACCAAGAAATAGAAAATTGGAGGGGATAAAGGGAGAAATGGAAGTCCCCTGACATCACCCCCCCTCTAGAGTGCAGCGTCTTGACATGCTGGGTAGAAGAAGTTCTGGACAGATCTGTCAGCCTGTGAAATGGGGTAAATGCCTTGGATTTCCCCCAGTGCATTGGGGTACTTCCTGTAGAACTGTTGGACGAGGTTAGATGCATGAACGTTCTTCTACAGTTCCCAGAATATGTCCTCCATACTATAACCCTTCCACTTCACCTTGAATTGCAATTTCCATTGGATAAGCCTGCTGTCCAGTATCTCCTCCACCTCATGCTCCTCCTTGTCATCTATAAGAACTGGCGGCAGTGGCAGATTTGGGCATCTGCCAGGAATAGGGTTGTCTAGGGTGAGGAAGAGCTTTACCACATTGAAGACTGGGTGGAGCTTGCACATCCCCACCAGCAACCTCAAGCAATAGGCCAATGGCTCTATTTCAACCAGGAATTGGAGCAGTACCTGTGCCTATTCTGCAATCAATGCCTATCAGAGAATGAGTCTGTTAACCTGGTGACATCTGAGTGAAGGAGTGGACATGGTTATTGTACTGGAACTCGGCATCAGGAAGGAGCTCATTCCAGTTGTCCTTGCATTCATTGCAGAATAGATGCAGGTACTACTCCAATTCCTGGTTGACATGCTCAGTCTGACCATTGTACTGGGGGTGATAGGCAGTGGAGGTGTGGAGCTTGACATTAAGGAGGCAGTATAGTTCTGGGATCAATTTGGCTAGAAACTGGAGGCCTCAGTCAGACATACAGGCATTGGAGAGGCCATGCAGCTTCCAGAAGTTCTTCTGGTAGGGGTTTGTAGCCCCCAGGGCAGAGCAGGTGGTGTGGGTAGGAATGAAATGAGCTTGTTTGCTGCACAGGTCAACTACCACCATGACAGTGTTGTACCTATGAGCGTCTGGAAGTTCAACAATGTACTGATGCCATGCTCCATTGTTCTGTAGGCACAGGCAGGGGGTAGAGCTGGCCCATGGGGAGTTGACACCAAGGCTTGGTGCTGAGACAGAGGTTGCAGGTGCTGGTGTAGGACCCAATGTACCATGACATCTGTGGCTACCAGTAGTTATGGGATACGAGCTCCAGGGTCTTCCACCTACCAGGGTGGCCTGCAATGCATGAGTCATGGTGCTGCTCCACAATGTGTCTCTGAAGCTCTGGCACATTAGAGATGTAGATGCAACCCCAAAACATGAGCAGGTCATCATGCATGTCCCACTCATCTGTATGTACCGACTTCACCCCACTCATCTGCTTAGAGTGCAGAGCTATGGCTGCCTTTGCCACTATGTCCTCCTGGGCACCCTCTCAATAGCCTGTTGGATGCCATTGAGGATGTTTGCCTCCTCCTCTTGGACAGCCAGCCCTTCCAGAGCATGGATAGCAAACGGCTCAGGTTTGAGGAGGACAATGTTATCATTGTTGCCTGCTTCTGTACCATGATCTGCATGCTGGGACAGTGTGTCTGACTTGCCCATGCTCCATCCAGGCTTGTGGTGCAGCAAGAAGTCAAAGTTGGCCAGATATATGGACCATCTAGCTTGCTGGCAGTTGAGTTTCTTGGCCATCTAAAAGTACTGAAGGTTCTTATGGTCTGTACAAACTTTGAACTTGTGCCATGTGCCCTCAAGGAAGTGCCACCACTCTTCAAAGGATCGGATGATGGCTAGCATATCCTTGTCATGAATCTCATAGTTCCTCTTGATGGCATTCAGGCTCTTTGAGAGTAGAACACTACAAAATGCCATTTGCCATACTCCCAAGACAGCTGGGACAGGACTGCCCCTGTTGCAAAGTTGAAGCTGTTGGCTTTGACATGAAAGGAGGAATTGTCATTGGGGAAAAGGAGGACAGGATGGGAGGTAACAGCAGACTTGAGGGCATCAAAGGCAGCCTGCTGCAAAGCTCCTCACTGCCAATCCACATCCCTGACTGTAAGGTTGAAGAGGGGACGTTGATGACTACTGGGCCTTTCTAAGTAGGGATGTGGTACTAGGGAAGAGACCTCGTATGAATCTGAAAGGAGAAAGCAGCAGAGTCCCCAAAATAACAAGCTTGGCAAATGGGGTACTTGTAAGTAAAGGAGAAAGCAGCAGAGTCCCCGAAATAACAAGCTTGGCAAATGGGGTACTTGTAAGTAATACCAAAAGATATGGAAAGGAGAAAGCAGCAGAGTCCCCGAAATAACAAGCTTGGCAAATGGGGTACTTGTAAGTAATACCAAAAGATATGGACTCTTATTGCAAAACGGAGTCAGATGATACCCAACAAGCAGCTAGCGATGTCAGGAAGGGAAAGTGATTGTGAATTGGTAGGGGTTGTAAAGGAAGTTATCAATTGGTATGGTTGGTGACAATAACAAAAAAAGACAACTTTCAGTTGGCAGAATCGGTAGGATAAACTGCCTATCAGACAGAAATGGTATAGAGTCAGTAACAGGAACACAAATCAATAGGTATCAAGCAAACTTCTGAGGATGACTTGGATAAATTGAGCTTTGAACTGGCAGTGTAATGGGGTGAATGCAACCTAGGATTTCAAAATCACAGTTTTTATAGTACTATGAGGCAGAATTTGCTAATTGTCCCTGGCACTCATTGGGTGGCCTTCTGTCACTACTGTGAGGACATACATGGTAAGAGGATCAAGGTATATACAGCTAGTCTACATAGTCAGCCTCCTTCTGTGGTGCAAGAATGAGTAAGCGCTGAGGCTCCTTCAGCTCCTGTCAGCCTTCTGTTAGCTTCCATTGGGCCAGCAAGAAACGGCATTATTTGGCATCAGCATGGTTCTGCCTTATTCGATAGACTTTTGTGAGTTTGCTGTGACATGGTCATATGGTGTCACATGACTTTTGCATCACGTTTTTTGGATCTGTTTTCGATCAGTAACGGTAATCAGTGTGTTGGTAGGCTTATCAATGTGCATGGTGTGAGAAATCCTGGATGAACCTCTGGTAGAAGTTGGTGAAGCCCAAAAAGGCTTGCACCTCCTTCTTGTTCCTGGGCTCTGGCCACTTAGCCACACCAGCCACCTTCACTAGGTCCATCTTGGCTGTTCCATGTGAGATGATCAGGCTCAGGTACTCAACCTTGGTCTGCTCAAACTCACACTTCTCTGGCTTGAAGTAGAGCTGGTGTCGGTGGAGGCATTCTAGCACAATGTGTGTGACCTGATGGTGCTCCTCCAGTGTCTTGGTATAGATGAGGATGTTGTTGAGTTACACACAAACAACACCTTCTGCAATGAGGTTGCAGAAGATGTCATTCATCATCATCTGAAAAGTGGCAGGGCTATTAGTGAGATCAAAGAACATTACCAGAGGTTCAAAGAGTCTGGGATTTGTCCAAAAATGCTGCCTTCCCTGCCTTCCACTCATCACCTTCCTTGATGTGCACATTGTTGTAGCCCCAACAGACATCTAACTTGGTAAAGTAACATGCACCTCAGAGGTTATTGACAAGTTTGGAAATAAGGGAAAGAGGGTAGCAATTCCTGATGGTCATTGCATCACAGTAATCCTGAACCAGATGGAGGGATCCATCCTTCTTCTTGATGAAGAAGACAGGGGAGGCCATGGGTGACTTCAAAGGGTGTATTTGACTGGAGTCAAGGTTCTCCTGGAGGAAGGCATCTAGCTCATCCTGCTCCTTTGGAGCAAGGGGGTATACCTTGCAGCTGAGGGCATGCAAATGCCTGGGCCAGTTGTTGGCACATTGTCTGCTTGGCCTGGATTCTGGCCACACTGTGTGGGGCCTGCAGAGCGGCAGCATAGATCCTATCACCTACCTCAATAGCCTTGTCTAAAGACTCCAAGTCCGGAGCACTGGCACACTTACCCTCACCTCCATCTTCCTGCAGAGGTTTGCACCCACCTCTGTCATCCATCTAGAGAGCCTCCTTATGAGGGACTGCCAGAGGGGGTGGATCCAACAAGTCAATGTCAGCAAAGGGGAGATACCCTACACAACAAGTGCATATGGCAGCACGCTCCAGGACAAATGCTCTGCGCTCTTCTTGGGCTTCCTTGGCACAAGTGATGCAACATTGAGGACATCAATTCATGCAGACCTTGCCACTGGACCAGTTGATCTTGGAGTTATGCTCTCAGAGCCAGGTGAACCCCAGGATCATGTTTTTGATCTCTTCATCAATTGGCTTTGTGTCTGGCATAAACTGTTTCCTTTGTCAGTGGATTTCTCATGGGAATGTTGGAAAGGTTCAAACTGCTCTTGAGTGTGGTGCATTCAGAGTGGAAACAGTAGCGTAACACCAGGTTCATCACTCTGGAACTGCCTGATTGCTCTAGAGACTCAGGTGTTGACTACCCAAGCCTCCCTCACCCTCCATACAACCAAACTTGCTGGACTCCGCCAAACCACCACCGTCATCTCCAACTCCCTCCAGGTGCTCTTAGAGCGCCTTCCCCCAGCTCTGGTTACTCCCTCCGCTCCCCCTACACCAGCAGGACCCAATACTGCCACTCATCCTGCTGCTGCTGCTGTGGTACGCTCCAAAATTCCATGCCCAGCACTGCCAGATGCATACAATGGCAACCACGCTGCTGGGGAGTGTTTCCTTCAGTCCTGCATCACCTACATCCATCTCAGTGGCGATGCATTCGACTCTGACACATTGAAGATAGCCTGGGTCTTGTCCAAATGAAGAACAGCTGAGCTTCCACTTACACGCTATGAGTTTTCTGACGCCTGGGTGGCATTGGTATGTTTGCAAACTGGGAGGCTTTTGAGAGCAAATTTTGAGCTGAATTCTTCCCCCTAGACCCTGCTTGGACTGCTGCCCTCTCCTTTTGTGACCTTAGCCAGTACGGTCAAGAGAAGCAGACCCTTGACAAGTACGTTGACTCTTTTTGTGCGCTCGTTGAACAAGCAGGATACCCCAATGGTCTCCAGCTCTGTCTCACCTTCCACGAGGGTCTCCACCCTGCCCTGATGGAGCGTATTGATAACCTTGCTGAGGGACGCCCCAACAACAAGCAGATTGAGACCTGGTTCAAGGTTGCTCAGGATCAGTGG
>JAGGAX010025067.1:0-37275 GCA_017657335.1 Termitomyces titanicus | reverse complement strand
GAAAGATGAACAAAAGAACGAAACAAGACAGACACTGGCCAACGTGGGGATCGAACCCAAGACCTTCGCGTTATTAGCACGACGCTCTAACCAACTGAGCTAGTCGGCCTACATTCCAGAACGGATTGGATTACCTGCTGACCACCAACCACGCCGGTCGCATTTATGATAATGCTATCCCAAGAAATTCAGGCATATGCATACCAGTATGTTATCAAGGATTACATTACATTCATATCAGCATCCATCCTTGGCTAAGACGATGATATCTGATGTCTTCTTTTGATGGGTTCTGCATCTGTGCCTGAAAATACTATGTATGTACACCCACCCATATCTTGAATCTTCCATCAAATCAAGAATGCCATCTTGTTCAGATAGCATTTTTGATTTGATTGAGTCGTGAGTCATACATCCATCATCTATACTTGATGGTTAATTATAAACTACACCTAGCAAAACCAGGGTCTCCTTTCATCTGGCTGTTACTTGCTACCATTGTATCCTTTCCACCTGCCCACCAAGCCATATTCAAATACTTAATCTAGCTGCTTGTACTGGCTTTACAATATACAATCTGATTCTTTAGTTGTATGTATTGTTGCAGCCATATTTGGAGCATTGTATAGATATTCCAAGGTTGTGCAAACCACAGTAATCGATGCTGGTAATTCAGAAAATCCAAATCTCTTATCAGTAGGGGGTTAAAGAGAAGAAGGGGTTGTGGACTACCTTTGAAACAATGATAGAGGGTAATCATGACCATGAGAAACGATTTCTTATTAAACCAGACATCCCTCGAAAGTCACTTGGAAATGAAAACAAGGTAAAAAGTGAGTGGCCAACGTGGGGATCGAACCCAAGACCTTCGCGTTATTAGCACGACGCTCTAACCAGCTGAGCTAGTCGGCCTGTGTTCCTTGTAAGTAGTATCAGAGGAATAAGAGGACACTCGGCCCGTATTTTACAGAAATTAACCATAGACTGTACATATCATTATATACTAGTCCGGTATTGATTAAATAAATTTCCCTGCTGCACTGACAAGTGCTTAGTGCATCATGCTCCTGTCTTATCACCGGAGAATCCAAGTCCTCAATGATTCAATCCCGTTTCGAAACGACTGGGGCTGATGGCCGGGAGTGGTGGGCCAGATTGCACTTTGAAGGGTTTGCCCGGGAGGATTGTGTTGGTTCCCATAAACGGACTTCACAGGGGGCGCTTTGAACGGATGCGCTTCCGTGTTGAACACATCTGCCAAAACAATATGAGCGAGAAACGAGTGGAACCAACGACTCGGAGTCCCACCGTCGACTTGACTTACATTCATCCAAACTGATGTGGTTGGGATCGTCAAAAGTCAGGTATCTTGGTGTATACAAGGTTAACATGGAGATGAGTCGCAGAACACAGAATAGTACGCCACGTACAGGTACTTCAACACTTCTGCAAACCAGAAACTCTCGGTGTCATCTACGAGACCGTCCGCGATGTTATTCACGTCGTTTAATCCTGCATACCCCGTCGGCGTCTGCAAGAAATTATTGAAACTCGCAATGGCGCTCGCGGCACGATCAAGGTACTTCGTATCGCCACGCGTAAAAGTTCGTTTCCAGTACCTCAGGGCGCAGGATGCATACCCCATCAGTGATATAAAACCCGTGTTTCGAATAAAACTCGAGGTCAATGGAATTAGGATCATTTCCACCTGTGAAATTACCATCGGAAGAGATGTATGCAAAGGTTTCAGGCCCAATTCCCGTCCTGCCGGGGGACAATCACAAGTTTAAGCAAGGCAAGTTTTTCACTTCAAGGTTTGGGACTTGACGTACTCTGTGCTTGAATAGGTGTTCCAGCATGCGTCGGCGAGTTCCAGACCAATGTTGACGATGGTATCGTTGTTCAACAACTTGCGCCGCCTGTTGCGATTAAGAATACTTAGGTTGAGTCGAAAAAAAAAAAGTACACACCCAAAATCAATTTCATCTGGCTGTTACTTGCTACCATTGTATCCTTTCCACCTGCCCACCAAGCCATATTCAAATACTTAACCTGGCTGCTTGTACTGGCTTCACAATATACAATATACAATATCAAATAAAAGCTCTGATTCTTTAGTTGTATGTATTGTTGCAGCATATTTGGAGCATTGTATAGATATTCCAAGGTTGTGGAAACCACAGTAATCGATGCTGAGTACACACCCAAAATCCAATTTCCGCCGCTGAAACATGCCAAGTGAGAGCCAATATGGCGGATTTCCCTCGAGTCGTCAAAGTCGGCCAGGTAGAGATGGTTTTTAACGGTCGAGGTCTGTAGTACATCTCAATTACAAAGAAAAACCAAAATTACTCTTAAGAGTGTTTTGATTGAGGAATCGACGGCCGTATGCCATGCATTAGCGAACAACGGGTCGTTTGTATTTGAAAGCCGCGCGTACTTGATGAGGTATTCGGGAACCGCCACCCCACGTCTGTTGGTGTGTCAAGTAGTCCCGAAACTGGCAAGGGAAGCTATACTTACGACATAACCCCCAACAGATTCCCCACTGTGTGGGTCTATTCCCTGTGCAGGTAGACCTGCTACGCAACCCGTGAGACTAGGTTCAAATTTCAATGAAATGACCATACCTGGTAGAGGGTCAGCCTGAACGACGGTCAGAACAGGAATAAAAGACTATCTATAAGGACAACGCACAAGATTTGCGGTGTGGCGAACTGATCCCACACTAAGATCAGCATAGGTCTGGTTTCCAGTGTGAGACGATAGCGTCGACCATTCCAGAGATAGCTTGACAATCAAAAGTAAGCTCCAACTATCATTGTAACTCAATATAAATCCGCTCACCGTGCCAGCTGTTGTGATGCTTGCCTTGAATTATATTTGACATCAGTTACAAGACCGTAAAAGCTTTCTACTCGTCCTCATACAGTAGCTATGGTGGGAGAGTTGGTCGAGAAGTCAATGGAACCGAAAGGAATCGCGTTTTTCTATGACAATCATTGGGAAGGATTCACAAATGGGGACGTAAACTTCAAGAGAGATTGCTTACCCCAACCCACGCAAACGCCATTTTATCAGCTACTTCCTTTGCTTTTTCCAGAAGGGCTGGAAATTTCTGGTCGCTGAGTTCAAATGCACTCAACAAACCTCCCAGATATCGGATTGTGGTCTCAAACACGCTAGAGGTGGGTTTGTAAGGAAATTTCAGGAGCAGGAACAAGTTGTACCTGACAGTATCAGGAGTCTGCGACTTGCTCAAGTCGATATGGCTTGAAAAATTGACTGCCTCTAGGAAAAGGTCCTAGAGGGGACGATCAGACAACCCGCTGAGAGAACTGAGAGATTGCGATGCAGACGCACGTCCAACCCCATAATATGCTTTCGGGGAAAATAAACTTTTGTATCAATCGTCAGGACAGAGCACGTACCATAGTACTCATTGCGTCTACGATGCTTGCACCTACAACATAAGATTACAACCAAGAGTGGGACACGAATACATTCCGACACCGCGTACCCCAACCGTTTCGTCCATCTGAGAAACCTAGTATAGCTCTTGAATGAGCAGTCGCCTCTTACCAAGAAAGGGATATACAGACTCTGACTCAATGGAGACAAATCATCGTACCCGAAGGCAAACTTTCTGAGTGTAAATCTCGTGATAACCAGCGGGAGGGAAATAAGCCGACAATGACGTACTTGTATGCGGAATAACTGTCAGTGAAAATCTTCGTCACTGCAGCTCTATGATCAGCAGCATTACCAGGCAGTCGTAGATTGGGATTTTGGACATTGGCTGATAAAGTAGCAGGAACAGAAAGCGCAAGAAAAACGGTGGCCAAGCGATGAGTCAACATGGAAGGGGGTGCGAATGAACTTTGAGTTATAGTTCAACTCGAGGACTCTTATAGGAATCGTAGAGTACAGTCCGGATCACCCTGACTCTCGGGAGAGTTGAATATGGCTACCGCGGTTTTCCATCAGTACATTAGTAATATTTCTTCTTCGTATGGGCGTATGCCAGATGAAGAGAATTAGAAGAACGACTATCCTCATGATTCGCTGGCACACTTTTCATCTTGACAATCCTTCCGAGGAAAGTCGATGGACCGGAGAAATGAGTCCTGCTGTGAGGTTAAGTATTTGAATCGGCGGGGGTTCCAGAGATAGGTTTCAGAAGTAAAGTTCACATAATCGGCTTTGCCCACACATGATGTACAGACGCGTTCCGTAACCCTCTTGTCACATGGATAAACTCATGACTGTTGCAGCGCGTGGTTCGACGACAAAGTGTGTGATTCTAACGCTGGTAGATGCAATCACAGTGAGAGGAAGGCGAGTCACAGAATAGAGAGATTTTGGACATGTAACTGGACTTCAGCCAAGCGCTACTCTGTAAAGAGTTTTTTCAGTCTCCTATGCAGGCCTGGACGTGGTTGAGGCGCAAAACCTCGATGGTATGTCATACTGATTTGTAATACTCCGACGATTTACCGACAACCAATTGCAACTCCGTGGAGCCTGTATTCTCCTAAAACAGACCTTGATGATATCAGACGACGGTCAATCTGATATATATAAGCTCAATGATACCTCTAGGCTCACTGTACTCAGTCCAACAATGGCGCCCCCGATGGGATGGACCGTGGCGACCTCGGTTAAAGAGAGTCGTGATATAAATTGACTGGCAACTTGAAGGTATCCAATCTGTTCATTGTTCACCCCATATTCTCAGCCTATGCGGGCGGGTATGATGTTATTCTAGTTTTCCTCAGTTTGGGTTCAAGATCCTACGTATATCAGGATGGATCAGGAAGAAAAAGAAAATCAGTCCAGTACTGGCAAACCCGCGGATCACAAGCGACTCCCCAGGCAACCCATACTTATCCCCTGCATTCATTGAACCGACGACGTGGCCGGGAGAAAACTCCAGGCCCATTGCCTTCGCACTGGAGGAAAAATTGAACGCGTCTTAGCCTTATCGAGTACCAGCCATATGTATCGGTAGCACATACTCAGGCCCAGTTTACATCATCACCGAGAGAGCTGCCGACCTTATCAAGATTTTCTGGCGTGCATACATAGTCCATTCGTAGTACTTTGTTGTACAAATAACGTCTTGCACAATTCGTCAATTCATGTAAAAATGTAATCAGTTGGTCGATACAATTCACAGCAATGTGGAATCGTGCACATCGACTGTCTGAGGGTGACAAAAACAATCGGTCATTATAATGCTATGTTTTACACGGTATTTACTTTTAACACAGGTATGAACGTCCTCAGGCAGTCTGAAACACATCATAGGCCTTCCTTCTCTCAGAGCCTTCTTCAAGTCAGTTCCATAGATGTTGCTTAGCCCGCATCTGTCGATTTTTGCTCCGCTCCTCCAGAATCTCTTTTGGTATGGGTTTGCACTCATGTGTGACGCGTGGTCGAGTTGACTTCTCTCCAACTGTTGATAAGCGTGTGGTGAATGCTCTCCATTCCAGGTCCAGGCCCAGCTTGGCCGTTAGGCACGGTATAGCTCTCATGCGCAGTGAGCTCTGCTGCATTACGCCTGTCCGCGGGCGTGAAGGGATAATTCCTGTAATATCAAATGAACCGATTGATATGGTGTGTCTGCGAAAGACGATGTGGTGAACACCCACATTTGATTAAATATGAAAGAGGACATGTCAGGGTTGGTGTACTGTACAATGGATAAGATGTATGAATTCGAGGCACGAGGGAGAAGGGAGAGGGGCATACAGCGGTGATTTCGTGCAGTTCACGTTGCAGGGAGAGGCAAAATTTGTCGAGATCGAGATCGTTCAAATCGTAGTCAAAAGGATTCTCGCTACATTTGAGGTCAGGCAAATAAGTTTTTTTTTGGGGAAACTCAACCCACATTTCCTGTCCGATTTCAAGGAAACCCACCAGGAGGAATGACGCAAACGCCGTTCCTGGGATCGTCCACCATCCGAAGCCGCTGTAAATTTGAAACTGTCCAATAGAGAAGTAAGAGGAGCTGTTCGATGCAGGTAAACATGATACATACGGGAAGGAACAAAAGGTACAACCTTAGGAATAGGAAATTTAGAATTTTTTGATGAGAGATGGTCACCGTATAACATACCACAAAGACACCCTCAAGTGAGCTTGATAAGCGAACGGCAGAGGGGTATTCCTGATGCGCTCAAGGCTGGACATGGTATCTTGCAACGAGGAGAGAGCGCCGACCATTGTAGCCAGAAGGATGGGGTTCAGGCCTTCTTTTGTGAGGGCTGCATCGCATCCACAAAGTTAGGTGAGAGCTTGATTAGAACCGCCGAGCATCGACTCACATGCAATGTAACTATGGGTATCAAAACTGTCAGCGTCACATAGGACATCCAAACAAAAAATCTTACCCCGACAGGACCAGGCTGATTTCCATAGGGACATTGCTCTCGATCTTATCAAGCTTCTTCCTCTTCAACCTCTCTTCTATCTCTTCCTCTGTCATTTTCTTGTTCATCAACACCCTGCCACACCACATAAAGAATCTCAAGAGAGGGATATAATCATAGATTGTTTCCGGAGGCGGGTTACGTGCCGGCTTAAGAGGGTGCTGACTCTCAACCTGAGGCAATACCTTCTCTGGATCAAAAGAAGTAGGTCGCGAGCGACTACGTCCAACCAAAGTCTCGCTCCATGACAGGTCTGAGCTGCGTTGCGGGTGAGTGGGCGGGGCATTGGCAAGAGAACGGGGAATGGCCTTCGCCCTGTTCCTCCTGACCTCTTCATAATCGTCGGACGAGCTCCAGAGGGGAAGTTTATTGTCTGGTGAAGGAGCGCCTTCGTTGGCGTACCGGGGAAGGAAACAAATGATAGGGTAGAGGTCCTGGTAGTATACTCCAGGTTCACCTCGGAGGAGGTGCTGCGGAGAAGAGTTACACGGATGTCTGTGCGAGTAAAATAGCTTGGTCACGTACCTTCACAGAAACAGCGAAGGCTTGAATCTTATTGAAAATAGAAGATTAAAAAATAGGCCGAGCTGTTGTCACGAGGCATTTACCAAGTTGATCATGGACTTCTTCTCTATGATTACCCGTAATTTTACCTGTTCTTCGGACATGCCCGGGATTTCGCGTGGAGGAGCATGGATCCAGATCTGAGGAGCACAGGGCAACAGGGCATACGCCAATTTGGTTTCCGTCACCAAATAATCATAAGGAGCCTTACCAACATGGCGAGATTTCTTGACGCGACTGCAATGTTTGCCCACAATTTGCTACCCTCCTGATACCTGTTGGGATCAATGAGGAGATCGTCATATCTATCAAATTTACCACACCGCTCGTATGCTGAAGTCGTCCTAAAGGATATAACGAGACCGAGCACGATACCCATCACAGTCAGGAGACTGCTGGGAATGGATAATTGGTGCGGGGTCAGTTTAGACACCGTGCAGACCACTGTAGACAAATCAGCTTCGTCCAGGTTTGCTGTCAATGGAACACGTACTAGTGGCAATTAGAGTGAAAAAAAAGACCTCGGGCCAGATGTCGTTCACTACAGTCGCCTTGAAGCGCGTCATTGTCCATCTCCCATGGAAAAGAGGATTATGTGCAACCATTGCTGCTCTGGATTGTGGATGGTATGAATGTCTGAATGGACGAGATGTACGGCCTACTGGAGGCACAAGATTGAAGATGCTGACACCGGCGCTGAAATTATATATTGCTTTGGCCCAGACAATGTGAGTGAGGATGGAGACACGAGTATGGAAAGAAGATGAATCGATTTGATGGGAAGGCCTGACAATAACATGCCCATATAATTTTGAGACAAATCCGCTGAAGGCTTGACGCCTGGGGAATCGGTATGCGTCCCATCGATTCAATCGGTTATGGTGAAAGTCTGAAGGGCCTGTTCGGCTAGCTCGAGGATTCTGTGTCAAGTCACATCAACATCACGGGTCCGCTCCTTGAACCGTTTCTTTTGCTATACATACTTACATTTATCCTTACCAGCGTCGAATAACAGCGTGCGTGTATTTCGTTATCCTTCTGATGCTGAGATGTCGGATCTTTTTGATCACTGCGGATCAGTGTTTTCCAATGCCTGAATTTGTTATTCATTTGATCCCGACAGATATGGGAAAGACGATCGAAAGGCGACATATGTACAATATCTAAATTCGGCGATATGACGGGTCACAAATCTGTTTAAGTGCCCGAGGAGACAGGGGCCACTTCATTCTGGCAAAGACAACTTGAATGGTACTGAGTACTGCCCTTGAGCGAGTCTCCAAGCACTCCCATCCAATAGCCTCGTCGCAAGAACGCCAGGGTTATTGACGAACTTTTAAGATTGTCAAAGATAACTTATGATGCATCTCTAGCTTTTACGGAGTTATTTCATCGCTAGAGGGTTTTGGACACAATAGGACACAATGTTCGCGTCGGCACTTTCTCTTGATCATGAAATGGTTTTCAATGAAATTTATATAGGACGGAAGAGAATGTGACGGTAAAACAATTATGTAACCACTATGTATGTATGTATCTTCAGACGATCTCGCAAGTCAACTTAAGATCCGTGATGGGGCCTGACCGGTCATTTACAGTCCAAAGCCGGCATTTACAATTCGCTTCCAGCGCTCCAGATTGACTCCGCTTTTTTTTCTCTCGAGTTGACATCGTGGACGATGTTCGATCAGATATCTGAAACATCTCTGTCGCTTCAAACGGATGAGTGGGGAGAGCGCTTCTCTTCAATTAAGCTTGAGCTTCTTCTCATGGTTCCTTCTGTCTTCCCCCTGTCCAATACTTTGTTTCCCACCAGAGCCCGAGGCGAAAGCACTCAGAAACGACAACGTCCAGGTATCTAGACGAAATATTGCGGTTTTGTAACTCAATCCCAGAAACGGGGTCGATGATGGCTGGCAATCAGGGAAGTAGGGTCTTCCGATGTCATGTGGCGTTAGTCCCATTATCATTACTTCACCAAACTACAGAAGGATATCCCGCGCCAATCACAAGGAGATAAGTAGAACAACCAGTCCACAGTTCTCCATTGGGACAATGCCTTCCATCGCCACCAAGGAGTGAAGATCGAAGTCTCTTTGAGCTTGTGAGTGGGTCAGCGGCACAGCCTCTTGACTTTTACGCCATTTAGTGCACAATTGCTGTATATTCATATTGTCCGAAAGAGTGACTTGTGGCCGGCGCATCTATTGGTGCTAGCTGCCATCGGAATATGGATTTAAAGCCCGAAAGTTCAAATTATACTTTACCTGAACGTTAGGATGTCCTTTCACGAGACGTAATGGTTCTGCCAGATAATGTTCATACCCGGTCCGACACCTAACGTGTAATAAGTACCCGACCCATGCACGGAACTAGCAACAGAGGGAGACACCATACAAAGACTCAGAGTGGTCAACACCATAGTTGGTGATTGCATGACGAATCATAGACACAGTTCCAGGAACGTGAGACGTAATACTATCCAAGTAGTTAGATTACGATGCAGCTGTGGCAATCGGTGTTGGGATATCCAGTTCCTGTGACAAGCACCCGAGCCGTTCAAGAGGAATGATGCATAGCAACAACGAGAGGAGGAGCGGTTTCAATGGATAGTTATACAGGAACATTGGCCAGGTTAGACCCAAAACCAGACTTGTTGTTATTTCTCTGAAGCGGCCTTTACTATTTCGAAAGTTACCACGGCTTTGAGATATCTCAGGAGCAAGTATTTGAACATCAAGGAGAGTTAAAAGGGCTATAGAATCATCCTTACAAACACTGAAGAAAGGTAAGTAGGCGAACCAATCAACAACAATGCAAAAGCCTACTTCGTATGGATTTTTGTACTAACAAGTGTATGGAGATTCACAAACAGACGGCCCAGTCCACTCAAGGCTATATATCTGTCACCGAGTCTTCCATTATTATTACGGTGCTACGCACCCTCCACATTGACCCCGGTGAGTCTATTGAGCTCCAGGGGCAGTTGTGGTCGAAGTCGGAACAGAAGTGGTGGAGTCAGAAGTCGGCGTAGAAGTCGGCGCAGTCGTTGTACCTGCGCCGCCGGTTATGCCGAACCATGCAAGGACTTCATTCTCTTGAACAGGGATATTGTGGTCAACACCTGCCGCACTAATGCCTCTACTGTTCGACACGTGGCGGTGTGAGGTTTGGGTGGAAAGGAACACTCAGTTGAGATGAGGATGGAATGTTATAGCGCAAATGCGGCCGCCGAAAACTCGGCGGCCCCAAACTTTTTTATTGAGGTGAGGTTTTGAGCCCGAGGCTATAGAAATATAAGTATGTAACGTAGACAACGTAAGGCTAGTGAAAGAGAAAAGTAAAATAAAACATTTCTAGTGGGAGTCGAGAGATAAGAACCTAAGTAAGAGACAAAAACATAAACAGGGAGAGGAGGGAGGGTGATCGAAAATACGCGACACGAAGGTAATAGACTACTGGATGGTAACGAGGTAAGCTGACTGAGTGACGTAAACGATACACGTCCAGCTTACTTTCTACGCGAGCTTGCGTACGACGTATCTACTAAAAGGATGCAGCTCGTGTGGAAAATCTGTGGGTGAATGGTTGAGTGCTAATGCACGATGCGTGGGATGGAGGCCGTACTTTGCTTGAGTAGTGCTTGTGCAATGGGGTGTAACGAAGTTACTGGAATGGAGCACTACTCTGGAAGAAATGGATGTGAGGGATATGGAATGGACTGAGCGACGGCGCGCTCACCTGTTCGAGGACAGTGGTGGATGGATGGAGAGACGTGAAACGTCTCTTGCATGGAAAATGTATGTTGACTCTTCGGCCCTACTGTCCTCGACCCACATCTGCCTGACGTAGGCGGTGGGCCGAGGACGACCTCGAGACTGGAATGGACGCGGCAAGGAGGATTGTGATCGGGGTGACCAACGCGTGACACGCAGAGGCCTCCGAAAACGCTCCTTACCCCTGGAACCCGCGTTTACGCCGAGCCTGGAAGTTTGGTCCATAGACCGAACGGGTCCAGTTCGGGAGGGGAGAATTTCAAGTGACGGACATTGGAGTAGAGGAATAACATTTGTCCACTGTTTGACACCTTCCCAAAAATTATTGTAGTTGAAAGTAGCATCACTGCAAGAGATCAATTATTTATGGTATCCTGACTTGGAATTAATTACAGTGTTCCTTGCCAAATTTGCATCTTCGGGCGGGCACCAGTCAGGGTATCCACTTCGGACAAGGTCACCCTAATGAACATTCAGCAAAGAGAACCAACGTTCCACACAAGATCTTACCCATTCTTGAGCTGTTTTTGAGAGAGTTCCAGAGGCACAGGCGGAATTCCACATATCAGGACCAGCAAAGCAACCATAAGGAACACCTGCGAAAGCCGAAGCAGCCTTGAAGAGGTCAAAATATGCGCCAAGGACGTTGGTCATCATTGCTCCAGAGGATGTACCAGTCGCGAATACGCGATTGGAATCGACATTCAAATTCGCAATTGCATAACGCACTGCCCATACTATTCCCAAAGAGTCCCCTCCACCATCATGAGTAAGTGTAGCTTTGGTGTGAACGTCCCAACATCCACCATTGTCTGGGGCGTTGGGGTAGATGACGAGGAAGCCATACTGATCAGCAAGGTTGGCGTATTGGGTACCCGTAAAGTAAGCCTGAGCCGTTCCAGTGCATTGCGACGATCAAAGCAGGAGAAGCGACTACATTTTGGGGACGGTAAAGATAAATCCCGACATTCGTTGGGTTCGAGCCGAAATTGGTAATCTGCTGTAGCTCACTAGTAGCAGCGTTGCTCAGTACAGTGAGCGCAGCGACTGTGAAGAACGTGAGAAGAGAGTGAATGAACATTGCTCTGAAGTTGTGCTAACCAACTTGAAGGTTTCAAGGCATTTGATAATAGTAACAGAGGATCTTAACATGTCGCGTCGCAGTTTCTCCAACGGAACATCGATAACGGTTAATAAAAAGAACGAATCTGGACACTACGCGAGAAATTAGTTGGAGTAGGAGTAATGGCAAACAATCTCAATCAGCGGTTGGACTCGCTCCAGCACGTGCGCTTGTGTTGTCTTCCAATCCTCAGCTCAGGCTGCTTTTATACTTGCCCATTCCCGCGAAGTTTCTATCCTACTACTTGCCTTAGCACTGCGAGATCGTTTGAGCGAGAAGGAAGAGCTTCGAACGGCTCGGATCTGACGAGCACCCTTGCGAAGATGACTCAAGTTGCTATGAATCTTCGTGAGTTGTTCTTTCTAACGGTCTTTGTATAAAGCTCGACTATTCGAGCGGAAATGCTTTTGTTAACTCTAATGAAGTCATCCAAGGTTCGCTGCTCGCGCTTGAGAGCAAACTGCCACATCTTCAACCTCATCTCTTTCTCTGAATCTAGAGCGGATTGTTCGATCGTTAATGTCAAGTTCGCTTCCCTCCAATCCTTCTCCGAAGCTTCGAAAAATGGCCGGATAACAAGAATCGAAGTCAGCTACGGTGAGCTCCTCTCAGATTCTTGTCGATCAAGACGAGATAAATATCGAAAGTTTCCAATGTCTAAGTATCATCTACGTGATACGTGCATTATCGATAACTTAAACTAGCTTGTTTCTTGCTTGTTCCCTGTCTAGAATGTAAATCATTTCGAAGTAACGTCTGTGCTTGAAACCGACATTGAAAGCAGGATGGTTTGGTCCTTGCATGGTCGGGATCAACTTGAAGTACCGTCGAACACTTGCCTTCCACCGCCGATCCAGTCGGTGTCGCATATGGTCTTTTAGCCGGACTAGTCGAGTCCAACACCCACTTGGTGTGCTGATATGCCTAGGGACGTACATGTCCGTGGAAGTCATCGATCGATCCATTTCACATAATTTGCGTAACAGTGAGGTTGCATAGTGAATTTGAACAACATGATTTGTGGATGTGAGAACAGGCGAGAATAAAATTCGAAGCGAGCTTGTTGAGAGTCTTCAATTGATTAATGGTCGGTGCACAAAAATGTAAAAATACGGCAGCGGCAATCTCCATGCAATTCGGTGTCTCACTGGGTGTCGTTTTTTCCCGCCGCCATCCTCGTCACCCACGGGATGCATCTACTGCCTTGTCGCCCATTCAACGCCCACGGCAGTCCACCCGAGCGAAGGTCCCCTTTGTATGCACACTTGTCATCGTAAGTATTATGACGTGGCGAATTGATGCTTAACACACCCGTCCTTGCCAAGTTGCAGGGTGCAGATTTGAAGCTTCAAGCTTCAGGCCTTCAGGCTTTTTGGCAGCAGGCCCTGAAAATGCTTCAAGAGCAGCCCGTTCCAGACTATGGAGCTCGTTTCTCGGCGCTCGCCAGGTCCAAGCCGCCGTCGTTCGGTCGCTTGTGAGGTTGTCGACGATTCAGTTTTCTCTTGTAAAACTCATTTGAAAATGTCCCGGACCGCTACCCACCCGGCTGCATGAGGCCGTATGTGTCGGAAAATCGGTTAGTTCTTGCCGCTCTTCTTTTACCAACTTCAATTGATTTCCGATAGAACATGTATATTTCGCTTTCTTTTATCCACAAGGTAAACAGAAGAACAATCAAAGAAGACGAACTTTATGTGGATAGAGACCTGGATGTTGCCATATATGTTTGCACAATGCTTAGTTCCGTCACATCACCTCCGTCACGAACCTTGTGCCTGCATGTCGGCATCAATTTGCCGCGTTTTATTATCGCGTTTGCCCGCCTTTGATTTCCCCATCGATGGCCCTAAGACCTCAATCATGCGTTCAAGAAGACGATCTTGACTTCGACCCATCTTCCCACTTGATTCCCTCATTTACTCGAGAGTCCTCCCACGAGAGAATGCTGGCTGGTGAGGCTATTCAGCCCACGCGGCCTGCATACGTCCTCGACAACATTGAGGCGTTGCCGTCCTACGGTCCTCCCGTCAACTACCCTCGGTCTTACGACAACATGCTCCCATCTCACCGTCAAGATCCAAATTCTGGACCCGAAGATGAGGCGAGTAACAGCAAGATACCACGTTCTGCTGCGTACAAAGGAACGTTATCGTCGCCACTAAATCCTATGCCCTCTATGGCCCCTCCCATACAATCTCCATTTTCTCGCCCTGGTTCTCGGGGGAGTACCCACTTCACGAGGATACCGTCGGAAGTCAGTCGAGTGCTCGCGTCGGGGTCACCATCTACAACCCCGTTAACTACCCGTGGTTCTATGATACTCTACCGTAAGGTCGAAACTCAGGACGATCTTTCTGCACCTCAACCTCCCTACGCGACATACAACTCGACCGCCATTGATTCCGTTCCCCTTTCCTCAGATTCCAAATACCCCGTTGGGGCGATGACGTCGGAGCACGGACTCGTAGCTTATGCATGGGATCCGCTAGTGGATGACCCGATTGTCGAGGAGGATGAGCTTCACGACCCAGAGGGGAAGACGACACATGACTCTGGGCGCCCACTGTCATTTCGAGGCTTCATCAACATTGCAATGTTGATAGTACTTCTGTCTGCGCTCCTCTCTCTGTTTGTGATGTACCCCGTATACCGGCATTATAATGACAATGGGCGGAATGAATTGATTGTTGGTAACACAAGGATTAATTCGACAGGGCAGGCGACGTCTACTGACTTCGATCCAAGAAGTCAAATTTCAATACTGTGAGTGGGCTATCTACTTCTCACATCGTTACGTACTAACAGTCATGAATAGTCCATTATCTGTAGTAATAGACCCTGCTACTCCTCAGGAAGCCTTGACGCGAAGGAGCCAAGATGGCGTGACGTACGATCTAGTCTTTTCAGACGAGTTCAATACCGATGGTCGGTCATTCTATAAAAGTATTTGGACTTCCTCGTGTTGCGTGCTTCAAGCGTTACTCATACTCAATGCAGACGATGATCCTTTCTGGGAAGGTGGAGACGACCAGATGCCTGATCACAGGCTTATCACGACACAAAATGGATATCTGGTCCTCAAATCCCGTGCCGTACCTATAAGGGGTTTCCAGGCGGGAACACAGATGGGAGCCTTTCTCAAGCAACGGATTTCTACTTGTCTGGACGGAGGTTTTGTTGAGGTGTCTGTTGCGTCCCCATCGTTTCCAGTGGATAAACACCTCATGGTAAGTAAGCTACTGTACAGCGAACCGACAGTCGAAGTTCACATCGGTCCTATAGTGGACAGGTTCTTGGATCAGTGCTGACATAGAGCCGCCGCCACAGGGTATCAGCCTCTCGGAGACAGTGTCATTACAGCTATTGCTGGATTCAGGTAATATTGATACATTTGTTCCAGAATGACTGATTACTGACCTCCTTTAAGGACCTGTAGGAATGCTTGCTATTGATTTCGTGCGGTACTATCAAAGAGCCGGATCGTTACGACAATCTTGTGGGGACACGCAGTTGCAAATACTGGGCTTATCGAGGAATGATCTCTAAATCCAATCATCCACGACGTACGTTTGGATGCTTTGTTTTCTTTTATAAGATTCTTATAAATTAGTGAATCTAGCACTTGATCTTCAACGTGATTTTTCTGTAATACCTTTTCCCCTCCTTTAAGTTGGGGAATTCGTGCGCTTTCCACCTCTATCGTTATTATTGGGACTCTTGCGATTCTGTGCTATATACCTCCAGACCTCCACATTCCTTTGTCGCCTAGAATCTTTGAATGATACATTTTCCGCCCATCTAGTAGTGAGATGGAGATCTTTTTCTGGTTTATATTACATCTGGATTTGTTTACAGATGCAATTTTGTAATCAGTTCTAATTATAATACCTGTGGTTCCTACAAGCTCGAGATGGTAGCGCTTGTTCCCGTTACAACTAAGTATTAAAGATAGCACTCCTACATCATTCGTTTCTGACCGTGTCTTTGACAGGCATAAAACCAATGGAAAGCTGATGGAGATTGTTGTTAGTATTCGGATTCATATTTCAACCGGAACCTAAGTAATTCGGTGTTCAACTTTGGGTAGCCTAAAATCGATTTGTGGCGGCCTTCGTAACAGTTGATGGGACGCATCCGTAGCATACCGAGTATGCGAGCTATGAGTCTGTCATACTGGATCCATTTTTCGCGTATGGACAATCACAACTTGATGTTGAGTAGTCCAAATCTTTGGTGACCGCCTACATCATGTCTCAACTCATATAAATATCATATGGTAAGCCTCATTGTTTAGATCCATTCATTCTAAATGACAGCCCACGAACGGAAAATATTTCACAATGTAGGGAACCATATATTGAACAACCTTTGGCCGTTTGCCATTGCGATATTGCTTCTCGGTATGACAGAAAATGTTTCGCTGTTTTCCTTTTTCTAATTGACTCCTTGCAGGAATTTTAATCTTTCTTTGTATTCTAACGATGGACTCTCTCGCGTGTGTGACTTAAGCTATGTCCCAGTACTCCAGGCAAAACTCACATCTGGAATTTCGATTAGCCTAGGCCGCGTCCGATCATACCCAAGCAGAATAATGATGATTGTCGGTCTCATTGGACTCGTTGTGTCAGCCATTCATTGCTTTGCGTTATTTTCTTTGGTAATAATCGATATCCACTTCATCCGCGATGTCACGACGACATTGTTCAAGGAGAAATACAACACATACAATACCGTTGCTCTCAAGATGGCCATTATTTGGTTATGGAGCTCTCGGATACCCGTATGCTTCTGCCTCTGAACAACGCTTCATTTGATCATGACCAGAGAGCGCAGCCTCTGCTTGTCGACACGCTGATCTTATGGCGTGTTCGAATAGCCTTTCCGAGGACGCAATGGATGATTTACTTGGTATTTTCCTTGTGGATAATCACCCTATGTGATCAGATTCCTTTTACCTTGTTTAAAAGAAAAATACTTATCTTCCATTTTGAAGTGACGACAGTTTGTCCACTAGGACTTCTTTCGAGTGCTCTAGTTAAGGGAGCGGACTCGGATTCAACTCGAGACTCAGTCCCTTTCAATGCTTTCTTTACCCTTGGCATGGTGTTTTCATTGACAACCAATCTCATCGCTACTTCGTCTCTTGCATGGATCTTCTGGTGTGAATTACTTCTCTTCATCAATCAATCCTCTGACTGTATGCCCTCCTGTCACAGGAAGCACCATAAATTCCTTCAATTTAACCATGTGACTGCCCAAGGGCGGCGCTCAATGTATCTACGCCGGCTCCTTTTGTTTTTCATGGATTCGGGCGCGATTTACTGTGTGCTCCAGGTGAACAGATCGACAATCGTTATTTATTTTGGCTATTCAATAACCACAGTTAACCGCCACGATTGTCAATGTTTTCCATGATCCAGTTGCTTCCACAGGAAACATTATCTCCGGAGTGCTCCTTTCCGCCCAGACACTTATATCGGTGAGTCCTTGCGTCTCTGCTCAACAAAGTTCTTAAACATCTTGGGCTTTCAAATACCTTAGGCTATGTATCCGACCGCCGTAGCCTTGCTTCTGAATAGGCCTTCCTGTTTGTTTGACACCATCGAAGAAACCACTGAATCGTGTTCGGGTAGGCAGACAGCTGGCACCATGCCAATATTTACTTCGGTTCCGATCATGGAGTCGGTTGAACACACCAATGTCCACGATGATTATACCACGACCATCCACCACGGTTTAGAGCGTTTATGATATTCCAGCGGTAGCCTTGTTTGTTGGATAGTATCTATCATATACATCTCAATAATAATTCCCTAACCTTCACTTCTCGCCAGAAGTAGTCCTAATAATAGTAGATTTGTCCATTGCCGGCCCAATGAGGACATCTCAGTAGAATAGGATTTCCTCACAGAACATCTCCTATCCATTGAACTTGCCAACAGTTGACCGAAGTGAGCCTGTTGCTACCTGTGATGTAAGATACGTTCTATATATGATATACACTTTCAACTGTTAGACAACGTAAGAAGCCCAACTCACCTCATGCACCCTTGATGGCAGATTTCTTCGTCTCGAGCAGCAACTGCGCAGTGATCTCGCCCACTCTCAATCCTGATGAGGTTTTTCTCGTGTGATATTCCGGTCCCTACCTGTGTAAGCACTATTGTTGGCAGTGAAATAGATAGACCTCTAACGATCGTGGAAGGGGGTGCGGATTGAACGTTTCGGTATGCCACATGCGGAAAGAGATCAATTTTGGGCTTAGGCTGTTTGGTAGGAAAACGCGAGGTGGTGTGGCAGTGCGTATTGTCAGAAGAGAGAGCGTCAACGGAAGGATGAGATGCTGGGAGAAAAATACAACGCCGAGTTGAAGAAACTGGAGAGGCGAGCTCTTCGTCATCGCACTGTGGGATTGTGCAGAACGCTCATGTGCGCTATGGGTTAGACTCTTACTCCGAGAGCTCATGCATGGTTTTACTTCTGATCGTCCCGCTTTTCGGTAACGAGTCTGTGGACAGAAACTGAGGTAGGCGAGGTGTACCTGTCAACATCGTCGTCATCCTCACTGGAAACCAGGAGAGGATATTCGTGTCAAGGGAACGTAACGAGGGGAGAGTATTACCCAATAGGTCGGACTCGATGTTGTCATCGGTATATCCTACATGAGTTAATTGAAAAAAACGTCAAAGAAAGTGCCGGCAGAGGTATTAATAGCGCCGAGGAAAGCCATCAGGGTCGACAGAGCCTCAGGATCGGCGGTATCATGCTCGAGTTAAGGTCTTTTTGAAAAAAAAAGCCAAGGCCACGGGCAAGGAAAGGAGAACCCAGGTTCGAAGGAGACAATTGGAGTTTCAAAGGCGGTATAGAGGACAGGATCGCACTATAATAGCCATCATTTGATAATAATAGGTTTCGATCGGACATAGAAGGTTCGTACTCGAGATTATCAACAAGGAGCGTGAGGGATGCTAGAGATGGAGATAGGATCTTCGAGTAAGTCTTCAACTTGTACAATCAAAACCTCACTTTTTTGAGAGATTAAGGAACAAGGTGATTTTGAAAACAGCAGATAAATGGCTTGCAGAACCGTAATTCGACACAAGTACACGATTCGCATAGGAGCGATCGAAGTGTCAGTGCAACGTCACGTACCTCAATTGAGACAGAATGAAGATTCATTACTCTTGTCTATCTTTCGGCGACATGTTTGACTTTCAACTCGGCTTCACAGGGTGTTGTAGCCGGCATCGACCTTTGCAGATTTATGAATTGAAAGGCGTTTGAAGAGGGAAATGTCGCTCATTGACAGGATGGAAAAACTTGGCAAGCAAAAGCTCCATTAGAGTGATGTCCAACATCAAACGATAAACAGCGCGTATCCACTAAGGATTTTTGGGCTGCTTGCACTGAGCGATACTTTAGTATCAAAGAAGACGCGAAAAGAGAGGGATCCATTGGCAGTAGTGAGGAGATAGAGGAAATTGTTGCTCCAGTCTTCGAGAGATTCCATTGTGACGCTACGCCAGGTCGGGATTACCATCAATATGGATGAAGGGATCTCCATAGGAAAAAGATGGAATGGTCATAACAAGTATTTCCATCTTGGCGACGTGCAGCACCCTTTTATTGTTTGATTAGGAGGCCTTGTTGCATCTCGAGCGAGTTCCTGCGTGGAAACAGTTCAATTCAACTCAGTATTACTGGTCTATCTTTTGGCGAGGTCGCATGTTGAGCAATGATTGTTACACGATTTGAACACGCCAATATTTGCATATACAGCGGCCGAGGATGGAAAATAAGCGACATCGTCAGATAGACAGAACCTCGCCATCAGGGCCGCAGATTATCCGGAACTATACAGAGAATCCAGAAGTTACTTACAAAAAAGCCAGGAATGAACGAATTAAAGCTGAGCAGAACCCATCGAACGTTCAACTTGTGTGGTTTATATAATTACCCCTGATTCGTAATGCAGCAGAAAAGGAACATTCCTTGTCAAGACGAAGTTTTCATGGACCCGGAGGTTCAAATGAAGAACTGTACTCCTGTTCGCACAGTATTTTCAGCATTTGAGAACGATGTGGCAAGAGGTGATTGATGATCCGAGATGATGGTTGTGGCCCCGGGAAAGGTGCCGGGAGTTTCCAGACGCATTTCTATCAATGTCATGCTCATTTCAATCATGGAGCACACGACCACTAATTCACCCACGATCCTGATCCTGCGTTCCATTGTCTACCTCGACGCACAGTTCGTCCAGAGTCGTCCGTGAAAGCTTGAAATGTTGAAAAGAGTGTGCCATCTTATCGCGCTTGCGAGCATATCGCTATTGGTGGTAGCTGAGCCAATAGTGACCGATGATCAGCACTTCTTCGATCTACCGCACAAATTCGACTCTGAGCCCCTTTCAGTCGGTAAATTATGGCGCTTCGACACCGACCATAGTCCAGAAGCGTTCAAAGAAGTGCTAGAACTTGTAAACGTATGTAGCAGCCCAAGCAATGTATTGGCATACTGACTGGTTTGACTATGGTAGGCACATGAATTAGACTTGTGGCAGATTGGGCACTCCCATCTCGACGTATACGTCCCAAGCCACATCTCAGTGCTCCCAGACCCACTTCTCAACTTCCAACACTCTCTCCTGGCTAATATATCTGCACCGGAAGTCAAGACTCGACCTTCATACACGGAATGGGATCTCTCGTCTCTGCACAACACGACCTTTCACACAGACTACCATCCTCTGTCCGAGATTAACCAGTTTATTGAACAAATCGCAAGGCTTAAACCGGATCTTGTTCAGGTGAAGAAAGTCGGACATAGTGGAATGGGAAGGGAGACGTTGGGCCTGGTTATCTCGAAAGGCCAGATTGGGAGGAAAAAAAGCGAGCCGGTTCAACGAAATACGTCACAGCTCAACGAGAAATTGTCATTCGTGATCCTCGGGGCGCAGCATGCTCGCGAGGTATGTTGCATCTGCCTGGAAACTCCGTCTATAACCAACTCTTTCTTTTAGTGGATCGCTACTGCTACATCACTCTATCTCGCCCATGCACTCGTCTCTGATCCTTCAAAGCATTATTCCCTCTCTTCCCTTCTTGATGTCTACGTGTGTTTTATCTAACTCAATGTCGACGCTTTTTAACTTCGATCAGGATTTTTATATCATCCCAGTGCCCAACCCCGATGGATACGAATACACATGGGAAAAAGACCGCTTTTGGTTAGTGATACTGTGCTTCTTATATACTACAGTTTGACAGATAAAATGCCCATTAGGTACAAAACTCGTCAGAAGATGAGTCCCAAGGGCGATTGTCTTGGAATCGACATGAATAGGTAGGTTTTCATTTTGTCGCGTCCAGGTTTTTTTAGATCACTTTCGTTTTGCAGAAACTGGGTATGCCTCACCTATGTTTACTCATTGCATCTTCTAATACTTCGAATAGGGTTACAAGTGGAAGGCAACAGTAGAAGAACAGTCAAATAAACGTGGACGTGCAAGGGTCGTTGACCCATGCTCGCACTGGTATCCCGGTCATCGCCCGTTCGAAGCTCCAGAAGTGAATAATATCGCTAATATGGTCATCACGATTCCAAATCTCGTAGCGTTTCTTGATCTTCGGAGTTACGGGCAAATGCGTGCGTGTGTTTCAAGTTCCTATTTAAGACTTCAATATAGAAGGCAAGTTGTGTCTTGACGCTCTTCTCTAGTGTCATCGCCGTTCTCCTATTCATGTAGCGTGACACCTAAGGATGCTGAGGATCAGCTTGAAGCCGGCTTAGGCGCGGCACAGGCGATGTCCATGGTCCATGGGGCCACGATAACTGTGCGTCTGCATGAGTTCTCGTTATGTTTCAGCGTTGTAACACTCATTACTTCATAGACTGGTTCGCTATGCTCGAACCTCTACCGTGCACCAGGGAACGCTATTGACTGGATGTACAAGCGTGTCAAAGTCAAGTACTCGTATGCCCTCCATCTGAGAGATACAGGCACTGTATGTTCTTTCAGATAGTGATACTAGGGTCGTGGCCTGACGCGTTCTGAATCCCTCACAGTATGGATTTTCGTTGCCGGCTCGCTGGATCCGTCCTGTCGGTGAAGAGACTAGTGCTATGCTGAAGTATCTGGCGAGGTTTATTGCGAAGCAACTGAAGCGTAAGTGGCAGATTGTGTATCTCAAGCGACTTTCATCTTACTCCCATCCCATATCTAGGTATTTGATGCTCGTTGACTAGTTTTTTTGAGAAGTTTGATATGTCACCCATTCGGACTTGCTTATCTGTGAATGTATTCTACAACATTTCTGTAATTTTTACGTGGCCGGAGATTAACCACCCAAATCGCTATTTGAACTGAAAATTAAACGAAAGATGAATAAACGGTTCAATTTCAGTCATCCCTAAAGACCAGGTTCCATGAATGACGCAAAAAAGCATAAAACCATGGTTTGTGCTTCGCTCGTTCTTTATGATTTTCCACTTGTAAACTGGTTACATAGAGATTACGGAGATGTTAAGTTGAGTTTATTTATCCGAAAATTCAGGATCGGTTCATCCCAGTTCCTGTCTAGCTCGGGACCGTGGTCCATCTGCTCGTCCTGACCCGCTTGCCCTCGCAAGCTTTTGCTGTGCTCTACACCAACGCAGACCTCCGCCAGCCTCCATCACGACTCAGGGTTCTACCAGGGGGGTGCGGTTTAAACGGCATTTGGACGTGCCGGCCCACTCATTCTCCGCCTAGGCTGGGGGTGTGGAACTCCGTTGCCCTTGTAGCAGTAGACACTTTGTCAGTAGTTCCGTGCAAAATGGGCGCAAAGCGCTCCGTGCACGTTAAGTGGATCAAAAAAAAAAAAAAAAAAAAAAAAAAGTCACCACATACATGAGGCAATCTCAGAATTTCTGAAGAATAAAGAAAATTGGCTCAGTAATATCTAGCACACCAACATTATTAGACGCTACTCATCGTGTTGACCCCTGACTCGATCAACACAGGGAAAAGAGAGGGTGGTGAGGAGATGGAAGGATATTTTTTTTTTTTATCTTGCGACTGATACGTATGTAGGGCCTCATCCAGATTTTGGTATGTAAATACTATATAAGTATTCAATATGGGGAGGTAGCCTTACACCCGCATTGACTCAGCGCAGGAAACTTCAGAATCAGAGCCCGAGTCCAGCGTGTACTGCCGACCATATTCTTAGTGGATAGCGCGCTTTACATTGACATGGTGAGGAATCCAAGCTCTAGCCAGTGTCCAGATAGCTGGTGGAGAACTTTCACTACTCTGTAGTCTATGGTTTCAGCAGCTCATACCATCCTTCATTTGCGCACCATTATCCCTTGTGTAGTCTCTATCCCTTTTGATCACCATACATCCTTCTCCATTCATTCAAGTTCTTCAATTGCTGTTTTTACCTTGACAATCCACGTCATAAATTAACTTTGTTCCAATGTAACACTACACTGTATTTGCCTTGCTCTGGTAATACCGCAGCTTCTCACACAGGCTCCCTTTTGTGCCGAGACCCACATCGTTCTGCGCCACATCCAGTGGTTACGCCACATTGGAACAGTATAATTCTCCAGCCTCAATTTACAACAGTACAAGATCCTGCCTTGCCCGTTTCTTCAAGCGTGTATCGTCGCTGCTACGTACAGTGCACCTGCCCTCTCGCATTTCAGCCTCCTATTAAATCATTTCGTTCTTGTTCCCAGAACGACGATGGACATTGTGACTATGTATGTCCTTGTCATTTCCAACCTTATGCTGCGTCCATCCGTCTTTACTTATGTTAGACACAGACCTCTGGTGCTCTTAAAGAGGATGTGGAGGTTGTAAATAAGATACTTACCGCATCTACCAAAGGGCCAACTACGAACACCTGACGAGCGAAGGGAAAAAAACATTCTTGAAGCCGTATACGCCTGGCCCCTCACGCGTGCTGACAATAGCAATGAGTGTCTTGAAGGAGCGGATATAATGCCAAGCGCTAGCGCCCGTCGGCGCGCTGTCACTCGATGTACCTCGGAAGGCTTCAAATTCCGATGAAACAATGAGACTTGTGTATCGGGCTGTTGGGAAGACATTTGGGAGTCTAGTGCGGATGACGTTTGGCGGTATTCCGGCTCGGATCGTCCGTGCGTACCGTATGTATATACATCCGAGTGTCCTTGAAGACGTCCAGGTCGTGTACACAGGTATCCTCTTGGAATCCGCGGGATGGCTGGATCCTGCAGAACTGATGACATCAAGTAACAGCACCATTCGAACGTAGCCCCTCTTGGCTTGGGGACCTTGCTGTACAGCATGCAAAGATGTACGCAATCATTCACTGATGGCACTAGATTTAATTCTAAGTTTAAAGTAGAATCTAGACCGACAAATCGAAAGATCGCACATGGGGCGAACTTCTAAGTTAGATTTTTTTTTCCGTGGGCATGGGCACAAAGTAGTGCGTCGAACCCTACCATTAATATAAGCGGCTTTTGCTCTTGTCGCCTTGGTCTGAAGTATAGGTTCGAGGTACTTACGATTTTTTGTGTTCGTTATCGTTTCAATTCTTCTTCACCGAGGGCGTGGATTAGCAGGGTGGTATGTATCATCATACTAGTACTATTAGCCGCGCCAGCGTTTATACAGCTCTATTTTTGGAAGATCATATCATCACAGCGACCGAGACCAGATGTTCAGGATTTGTGTGATCCAAATGATTAGAGAACTTTAGGTAGGCTTGAGCTTGGAGAAGTTGAGCCTTTGGTGTGTGTGGAACAGGGGAACGTGACAAAGTCTGACACGCGACCGCCGACTTATTATGTCCGCGAAATCAGCGTGACAACCACTTGACCATCACAAACAACGACCAAGTTCATGGCTCTATAACTGACAGTTTATTATATGGCTGGCTCTAACTCTTCCTGCTCGCCGTCGTCATCCGCAGTGACCATCCCAATTCCCGGCAAAAGCATCCTCAAACGCCCGCCGCCAGTCCAGTCGTCACTTTTCTCGCGCATTACCAGATTTCTTCCGACACAGAGCCCGACTACGCCCCCCGATGACTCCAGACCGTTGAAGCGAGCGCATTTTATATTGCCTGAAATTGCTATAGTGTATCCAATATCCTCAGTCAACCCCCCGTCGACGCCGGCTCTAAAGGAGGAGAAGAAGGCTATTGAGGATCGGGAGTTTGAGCGTCGGAGACGGGTGGTAAAGGGGAATGCGTCAGGGTCAGGCGATCAGGACACGGATGATTGGTGGACTTTGGACAAGGTGGAATCATTTTACGGGGAGTGCTGTGTTCAGTGTGACGAGCAGCCTGATGCAGGCATCACTGCCGCCTTCAAGGTAAGTTATCATTACTATATTCGTAGTTAATCTCTCATGCTCTCTCGAGAATGCATCTTCGAGCAGTCCACGTTCAGTAGACTTCTCGGGTGTGCAGTTGACGTTTATATCAGCGTCAATCCTGTCGGATGTATTCACTATAGAATGGGGGCTACGAAAACTAGTGTTTCGAGAATGTAACCTGGATGAACATGTACGATGGATGCATTTCGAACGTTTTGTCATCTAACAATACGCACAGGTACTCAAACCAATATTGCATTCGTTGTTAATACCCGAATCACTATCTTTCCTTTCGCTAGCGTCGAACCGGAAGCTCAAGACACCAGCCTTTCGACTAGTGGGTGCATATGTCGCGCAGGTACGAGTTTTGTTCCACGTCAGTACGCTTCTGAATACTTTGTCTAGGCCAAAAGTCTTCAATTTCTAGATCTGTCTCAGAACAATCTGGACAAGAAGTCGGTCGAGCATATTGTGGCGGCTCTGGCAACTGCGCCAAATCCAGGCTTAATTTCACTGCGTCTAGACGATTGTCAGCTCCGTCCGGCAGCTCTAGAGGTTCTATGTAAATCCATTTTCACCGTTGTCTACCGTCTGGTACTAATAAATTTCAAGCACGCGCCGTGCGAACATCATCCCTCCGTAACATCTCCCTACGCCACAACCGAATCAACGCTGCAGGTGCCGTCGCCCTCGCACTCATGATCCGCGACTACCCCGACGTCGTCCCCGCCTCACTCACTACACCCACCTCCTCTGCCGCCTCCTCTCCCTCCTCATCCAACATCAGCCTCCCCATGACCCCAACGACCCCCGTACCCCCACAATCCGCCCCCGCACGCTCTGGACCCATCCTCCCACCCCCGCGGCACCCCACACAGAACGTCCAGACGACGTACACGCCGTACGTCCCCCGCGCACGCCGGACCGCTCCGCCGCGGACACCGATGACTCCGAACCCGAATGCGCATCCGCCATTGTCCGCAACAGGACAGCCTGTGCCGATCATCACGTCGTCGTCCCAGGGCGGGGTGACGACCCGGCATCCGAACCCGCCGTATAGCGCTGTGAGCATGAGTGGGTTTGAGAGTCCTTCAAGGCACGAGGCAGGTCCGAGTGCAGCGCTGTTGGATAAAGTTCGGGCGTTGGATGCGTTGCCGCGTCTTGGGGCGTTGAGGACGTTGGATTTGAGAGGCAATGATTTGCGCGTGAGTTTTCGGTTGTTTTGTAATAAGGAAATAGGGAGTTGGGGACTGATGATAACCTTTTTTGCGTTAGTCGGGCATCACGTATATTGCACAGGTGTTGAAGCGGAATCGGACGCTGAAGGTGTTGAATTTGAGCGAGAATAAGTTGGATGTGACGTGTCTTGTGGCAATAGCGGAAGCACTGGTGAGCCCCCTGATGTCTCTCTCTGTTCTTGTCAATGATAACGCCACCATAGAAATACAACTCATGTCTCGAGACTCTCGACCTGAGTAAGAACCCGTGTTCTGGACCTGGTCTTGAAGGAGTATGTCACCTCCCCCCTATTCGCCGACCCTAACCTATCTTCTCCCGAATTCAGATCCAGTCTCTCCGCACAGCGTTTACCCTGAACAATGCGCTGAAGCGTCTTTTCCTCTCCTCGACTTTGCTGACATCTGTTGGCGCCATTGCTCTCGCGGAGTTTCTCCCGGAATCGACGTCACTCCTCCACCTCGATCTGACGCTTAACAACCTCGACATCGCTGGGGTCATGGCCCTCTCTTCTGGACTCAAGGCGAACCACGTCATGCGTTGTTTGGATCTGAATATACCACCTGGTAACGAGGCCTTCGCCAAGTCAGTTTATCTTTCTTCCTCACACATGCAATGGAACTGACGAGATAATTTACGTTGGTAGGATGTGCAGGGAGATACTCAATTCATGCGTGCGGAATACGGAGGAGGCAGAACGCAATTCGCCAGCTGCTGTGAGCGGTCGTGGTCTCGGGAAGGGTGTATGGGGTATGATCGAGGAGAGCGAGCTCGCGAAATCTATTCGCCTGGGCGAGGAGAGGAATGTACGTATTCTATATACGTATTCTTCTGGACCCAACTAATGTCAAACAAACAGGCCGAGGTCGACATCGCCGTCCGGGCCCGCGATTGCCTCAACAAACTCACCGAGGCACTTCAGCCATCATCAACGCCCACCAAAGCCAAAGCCCCGTTCTCAGCTCTAACGAGCCAGCCCGGCGTCATCGCAGACCTTTCGAAGGACGCACGGGCGATCATGGCCCAGCTCGTGGTGGTGATACAGAGCACAGAAGACACGACGTTAATGGAAGAACTACTGGACGTTAATGACCAGCTTGCTGTGCTCCTTCGTGACCTTCCGGCGCCTGTGCGGCCTGTGCTCACGCTCCATGGGCTTGGAATACAGTTTAATAGTATGGACTTCAAGAATGGGGAGCGGATGCTGAATGGGCATGGACATGCGTTGGCGAATGGGTTTGTGCATGGGTCTGAGGTCGAGGTCGAGGTTGGGGAGGTGACGCCCACGACCCCGAGGGTGGATAAGGGGAAGGGAAGGGCGGAACCGGAGCCCGAGGAGCATGAGAAAGTGTTGAGTCCTACGTCGGTGCTTGCTGCTTCGGCTGCGGAGCAGGACTTTGAGGATGAGGAAGAGGAAGAGGAGGGGTTGTTGGTGTACGTCCCGGAGGGTGCCCTTGATAGTACTTCTCCTAACGATCGGTGAGCGGTTTTCGTATGGATGGTCCCCCGATTTGGTGAGTTCTAATCCTGGACTTTTTGAAGATCGCGGAGTTGGGTGGCGGAGGAAGGAGAGGTGTTCCGGAAGGGAACGGTGCTGCTTGGGCCGGAGGAGATGGAGGGCGAATATGCAGGCGAGGAGTTGCGTAAAGAAGTGAGTCCCTGCAGATGTTATGCTGAGATTTACTGATCCTTACTTGACCAGCTTCTCGAGGCTATGGTGGAACGACCACCACCACGTTCTTTGCTCGAACAAGACGAATACCTTGACCACCCGACACCAATGGACCGTAAGGAAGAACCAGTAACGCCAACGTCGCCATCGGAGACCAAGCTTTCACCACGCCCTTACATACCCCGACGCTCGTCGACCAGCTCCATCCTTAGTGTCATTTCGCCCACGATCCCGGCGTCAGCGCCCCCAGGGACCACCGAGTTCTCCTTACGTACTACTAGTCCGATATCGAGCCCGAGAACGCCTCAAGCACCGGGTTCGAAGCCGTCGTCTCCGTTGGACATTGGGCCCTCGATTTCGAGGATCGTCTCGTCTCCTGGTGAGGAGTCTCGTTGATAGAAGGGTCCGAGCAGGATAGATCCATGATCTATGGGTGTTTGCTCGGACGCTGGGATGGTGTCAGATTTAGACACCCCGCCGCGCATTGGAATTTGGTGTATCCTCCCCCACGTTCCAACTACCAAACCACTCATTTTGTTCTTTCTTCTTTTATCTCATATACACCTGGATTTAATCGTTACTCGCTATATCACAACTCTGGGTATGATACCTTATGACCTGTGACTGTCAAGCATATCCTTATTTCTCGTTGGAGGCTTAATTCATCTTAGTCTATCCAACTTGAGACCGGGACGACGCGTCAGAGAGCATTTGGTAGTTGATCTTTGGAAGATCCTCGGCATGCTTTGTAAACGGTCAAGGAGGGTCGCACGGTGTTAAAATCGACCATCATCTGCTATAGACCAGCGTCCTACCTATTTTTCCCCTTTCAACCCAGATGGTGCACACGAAGACATTGAAAGGGTTAGAAACGACTGGATGGAAGAAACTTGTAGTTAAGTTGCAAGGTTGTTCCATCGATTTCTCGATTGCACCCATCACATCAGCTAGACCTACATAGCCTACGTCCTAGTAGTAGTACGTCGCCGCATCAAGCACGCACAACTACATAGATCAGATGCAGATATGTGGATCTGAAACTCTATGTCTTTATCTGTCCAGCCTATCTGTCAAAAGTGGCACCGCCTGGTACTGTACGCATAATACGGTACACGGTGGCCTGGGGGACACGGAATACTGGGAGTGCCATAACTTGCGAAACCATCCGCAACCTGTTACTGTGGACTTCTTTTGGCAAGTTTACATAAATTGGAACCGGCATGATGATATAGTAGTGTTCAGCGTCGAGCGCATCAGCAGACTCGGACAACGTGTGCAGATTTAGCCGTGCCTCGAGTATATTTCTCACACACCAAACTTATTCAACAACTTTGACCATGCCTCCTCGAAAAGCCTCAGGAGCGACGAGTACAGAACCTACGCGACGTTCATCCCGGATTGTGTCACAACCCAAAGAAGAGCAGCCGAAAGCTGGATCGAAGAAGAGGTCTGCGAAGATAGCAGAAACTGAGGATGGTGTCCCGGAAGATGGCTCGTCAGTCCCAAAAAAGGTGATTTTTCTACTTCGATGTTGTGTAGACGGGAAAAACAACCATGTTAACGATACCTGGAGGCAAAAACAGATAGTGCCGAGGGCGAAGAAGGCACTCCCGAGAAAGAGGAAGCAACCAAATTGGCCCCAATCGATATTGGAGACGTTTTACCGAGCGTGACACTCAAGAATGAGAAAGGAGAAGACGTGGATATTGCTAGTTTGGCTGCTGAGAACGGCGTTGTTTTCTTTTTGGTGCCCAAGGCCGATACGCGTAAGGGTTCTGTCGTGCTTGGAACGCGTAAGACTGACATTCCTTCTACAAGCCGGTTGCACAAACCAAGCTTGTGGCTTCCGTGACATTTATCCAGACTTTACCTCTTTGAATTATATCGTGTACTGCCTGAGTGCTGACTCGCCAGCGGCTCAGAGCAAGTGGCAGACGAAAGTAAGCACTTTTCTACTTCTTTGTTAGTGTGTTCCGCGCTTTAGTAACATTATTCTTCCCGCAGAAAGAGCTTCCTTACCCATTGATATCCGACCCCAAACGTGTTTTCATTACCGCATTAGGTGCTGGTGAAGGCGGCAAGACGAAGCGGAGCCATTTCATTTTCGAAAAAGGCGGCAAACTGCTGGAGAAGAAGATCCCCGTCAAGCCCGTGGATAGGTCAGTTATACGACCCCGACCGAACCAGGCTAATGTGTTCCCGCCCTCTAGCCCGAAACTAGCTATTGAGTTTATCAAGGGCCTATCACCCAAGCTTGATGATACCGCGGAGGAGAATGCTTGACCGATCATCCATGCAACTTAAAATTTAATAATTTGCATGGTTGTATCTGTTCTATCTTGTCGTTTTGCTGTGCGTTCTGTACATTACACCACCCGTTGTTCTCCGTTGTTATTCTAGTTGATGATAGTTGATAGTGTTGTAGCCTTTAGTGCCAAGTCGCTGCACATGATTAGCAAGGTTATGACAACAGTGAGGATTCTCAGCCTAGGGCTAGGCCAGATGCCTATTACGGCCAGTTCAGTCCGAAGCATGCACCCTCAAGGCAATCCTCGCGGACTGAAACTCCGGAGGAGACCTGCCAGGTCTTTTCCTCCCATCATCTTGCGAAGTGTCCGACAAGATGCGTTTTCTAACTAGTTCAATAACATTGAGTGCACTCACGGCCGCGCTGCCGTCAGCAGCTACTGTGGTACCCCCAAATCTCGGAACCTTGTCCTATCAATTCACTCTGGCAGCTTGGAACATCTCGTCTCCACATGCTAACACAATTGGAGTGCCACTAGTTTTGGGGCAGAACGGTAAAGGGGCTTAACTGTTTCTTTTCGCCGCTACTGACTTGTTTTCTTTCCAAACAGGCGCAACCACAGGGGCTACGCTATATGTTACTTCCGTAGGTCGTCGACGTAACTTTCCTCCTTCACTAGCATTAGCCATATGACAGACGTACGCATCCTACCCCTATAATGACTTCCCCGCACTCGAACTTGTCAACCATTCCCTGCATGCAATGACGGCCTCTGGTGATTGGTTCACAAATGCTACTACGCCGATGAGCGGACGACCTCTTGCATGGCTTGCAAGCCGGTATTACCGACCCCTTGCGGCACAGAATTACAGTGCTTTGCATGTCCCTGGAAGTCAGTTCCCCTGGTTGGCGGCATATGGTGATGCGTTGTCGTGGTCTCTGTGTGCTACAGGCGGACCGAGGGTCCAGGTTAATGTATTATTCAACATCTCTGAGGTGATAGCATTGGGTTATGACGCGAGAAAGTGTTATGGCGTGGTGCTGAACATTGTCAGACGCGGATGGTGTGTTTTTTGTCCATTGTCAATGGTGTATATTATCTATTCAGGCTGATTATGAGGTCTAGATAGCATCATACCATCGAAACACCTAGCACAATAGAAATGCTGTTGCTGCTGCTCTTGCCATCTTTCGTGGTCAAAGTGATCATCATTTTTCTCTTGAGGTAGCTTAGCGTAATGTCAAAACTTGTGTCTGGCCCTTGGTTTCAATAATTGATTTGAGCATGACAAACGGCAGGAAACAAACGATAGACTCCTGATCTCCGGGCGTCTGTTTAGATGGTGAAACTTGTGAATTCCTCTAAATCAGGGACAGAATGGTGCGCCCAGTTTCAGGTTCTCACTACGATTGGACGTCCGAGTTTGAGATATCCCTTGGCTCTCTTTGTGGAGGTATCCATGCTTGCACAAGACCAGATATGTACGAGATATCTTATTCATCATCATCATCAGGATACCATACAAAACGCCGGGCACACAAATTCCTGCCCAGGCTCCTGATGTCCCGATGTGCCAATGGTCCATGAATATTCTACTATTTTATTTAGAGGTCAGGCTTGATAAATACATATGTATGGTCCATAAGTATATTCTACTATTTTATTTAGAGGTCAGCTTGATAGATACATAAATATAGTATATGATAGATTAGTATTACAAGGATGTAAAAATAGTCACGAAACCGAAACATAACCTAGAGCTCATCCATATAGTCTCTGCACCGTTCATATAGTCGATACCACCTCCCATTATTCCACGTCCGCACACGCGCCCATCCATCATGGGCTGCCATCCTCTCAATCCAGATCAGCACCGAGCAAAGTGCAAAGTCGGCATACGAAACCTCCCTCCCCATCGCTACCGTTCCGTCCCCATCACTCGCATTTTTATCCAAAATCATTGCCAGGAAATCAAATTGCTCTTTCACCGCATGCCATGCCTGCTCGCGCTGGGGTCCCGATGGATATGGTGCTGCATGTGCCCCTGACGTCCCGTGTCGCAGCTGGAGCTGCTGATGCGACAGAGGTAACATGATTGGCAGGAGCGGTTTCGCAAAGACCTCCTGGATGTAGTGCACGAAGAGAGTCTGCATGGCTCGCGACCCTTCTGGGAACACAGGTCGTGCGGGGTACGCAGCCTCTAGGTATTCGGCAATGTGGTTAGTGTTTGAGATTATTTCAGGCCTCATTGGGTTCCTGGTGGGATCGATTATGACGGGGAGTGTGTACACTGGACGCCCGTCGCTTCGTGTCGACGATGGAGGTGCGCCAATAGACCGCATTGTTGCCTCGACGTCGGAGAATTCAATCCATACGGTACGATAGCGTAGCCGCTTGTAATTCAGAACAAACCTAAAAAGATATATTTGTTCAACATACATCATTGAAGTGGAAGGAAGGTGTACATGCCTTATACGCCAGATATTTGGTGCCCACGGCTGTGGGGTGTTCCCAGGAGCATCGTAGAGAGTAATAAAAGGAGGAGAAGTTGTTCTCGTACTAGTATATTGCGACATTTTTTGCAAAGTCGAAGATAAAGAATGAGTTGAAGCAGTGGTCTGAGCAAGAAATGTCCCGCTTATTTAAATACGAGTACAGACTAGCGCCACCAGAGCCACATAATTAGAGTGTAGAGTAGTATCGCAGATAAATTATCAGTTATCAGTCACAAGTAGTCATCGAACATGGAAACCAGTTACAGATGTCGGGGCCTTGAAGATACCTCGTAATTCAGTATCCTGGCGTCAGAGTCACGATCAATAGCGTTCCCAAGTTCCGTAGACGGATGTCTGTTAACTCCTTTCACCGATCTTCAATATGTGTCCGTCCGCACGACATCTTTGTCACCGGAAATCCGAGCACCACCAATAACATGTAGTAGGCCCTTGAGTCTTGATGCCCTATCGTGTATGAGTCATGGAGGCATAGGAGTGCTGAACACAGGCAGTGCATGCACAGAATAGACATCTAGTGAACATGAAATGTTATGTTTTCGTCTAGGGCTGTGCGCAACCTCACGTGCGGACGTCTATTATTATGCGGTCGCGCTATCACGTGAATTGGTCATGGTCGTTGCGTGCCTTGATGGGGTGCTTGCCTGTGCAAGCCGTATACGCGGCGTATTACGACTATACATGAACTCGGGTGGATTTCTAGCGTTGTAGGAAAGTAAGAACTCGAAGCGCGCCAAACTCGGTGCAAAGCCTACACCTGCAATGTCACAGTGCATCGCCATCGCGTCACTGCTTGATGTAGAATAGGTGTGGTTCATGTTTCCTTTCCCCACAATGCTTTCTCCAGGCAGGTCCAAGGTAATTGACATACGAGATAAGCCCGTGGTCAGGCCGGAGTCAATCTTGAAACATAGAGATTGCGTTGTTGCGGATGAAGATAGTTAATATTCCCGCTCAAATGTCTCGGTCTGACGCTGTCAGCGTTGATTAAACTATACTTCAAAGGCGTGCTTGAGTTTCAAGGTAATCAGCCCTGATATCGATCGATACGCAGTAGAACTGTGGAGCTGACGCAGAGAAACAAAGTTAAATTTTCGATGGCCGATAACACAAAGTTGCTATCAAGGAGCCTGCCATTGCCTGTTAGTCGCACGTCGGTATGACGCCAAACGCGGGTCCGTAACGGGCCATTAATACGACGATCGGTGCAAGATTACTTACAATGATTTATTTGCTTTGCTTCGGGAACGATCATGGAAAGGATCAATCCCAGGCATACCCGTCATTTCTTTGATAGCGAGCAAAAACATTCCAAAACCTGTTTAACACTGCCTTCAAGAAAGAATACCGACGGCGAAGCTTGCGCCACAGCCAACTCCTGAGCAATTGTGATAAGCAAAGAAGCCCGATGAGGGTGGACTTACGGAGATAAGTATGAAATTCAACTCGCTCAAGAGTTTTTACCGCAACACCCTCTAATGGCAGGAAGCGCATCTTTATGTCCTAACTAGTAGCCTTCATCAGAATGTAGCGCATCAGGTCGACCGCAGACGGCTCCACGAACATCGGATCCTACTATAACGACCAAGTCGTGATCCACCTGAGGCAAAGACCTTTAGCTTTCAATAAAGAGGGGGTGTTCGACACCCTTCAACGTCGCCAGGCGACTCGCAGAGCCTACTCGAGGTCATGGATGCACACATATACCATTGCCGGTGACATTGACAGGGTCCGCCCTTGATTGTGTATTACTACATACACAGGAGCGTTTCTCCAGGAAATTAGCGGTATAAAGTGACATCATGCGACATAGAATTGAACTGTCATCGTCACTTAACTCATATCTTCGGCGAGAAAAAGATTATGTGTCCCAGAAAACGGGGAGGGGTCGTTGGCCACGTACTTACGATAAGCAGAATGCAGAGCACCGCGCCAACTTTCCAACTTTGATCCACACTGTCACTTTTGAGTTTTGTTGGACAACAGATAGTGTTGCGTATGAAATGGTCACCGAGTGTTAGTGAATGATGCACGAGACGCTGATGAAAGTCAGATACTTCAACAGGCCGATAAATCCGTATGGGATCACGTTATTGATCTCCGAAATCTAGCGGATGACAAAGTTCGGGTCGGATTTTCGTCACCGTAGCAGTCTCGTCACGGAACATCAATTCTCTATCTCTGACTACCACCATCATGACCACCTCTCTCGATCTACTCAAGCAGTCTGGCACTGTTGTTGTCTCCGACTCTGGTGACTTCGAGTGTAAGTTGTAAACCTTTATCACGAATGCGTATCTCATTTTGGATCTTCCAATCAAAGCGATCGATGTCTACAAGCCACAGGTAAATTACTCGATCGGCTACGGAAGTGAAACCAAGGCTTACACATCTGTAGGATGCGACAACTAACCCGTCTTTGATCTTGGCTGCGGCCAACAAGCCTGGCTATGCTAGGCTGATCGACGTTGCCATCAAGTATGCCAAAGAAAAAGGTGGAGATCTCGACGCGCAAGCCAACGCCGCCTTGGACAGGCTGGTCAGTACTTTGTACACTTCTGACACCATTTGTGACCCATGGTATCTTTAGTTGGTTGAGTTCGGAAAGGAGATCCTTTCTATCATCCCTGGCCGTGTCTCAACTGAGGTCGATGCACGGTTATCCTTCTCTAAGGAGGCCACAAAGGCTAAGGTACATTACTTGTCTTCCCAGATTAAATATAAACTGAAGCACTTAAATTTAGGCTAAAGAGCTCATCGCTCTCTACGAGTCCGTTGGTGTCAAGAAGGATCGCATATTGATCAAAATCGCATCAACATGGGAAGGCATTCAGGCTGCCCGAGAACTCGAGCGTGACGAGGGTATCCACTGTAACCTTACTCTTCTTTTCGGCTTTGGCCAAGCCGTTGCTTGTGCTGAAGCCGGTGTCACCCTAATCTCGCCGTTTGTCGGACGTGTAAGCTGTGCATGACTCCGGTCCGATGCACGTTCGCTGATTAGTCTCGCCACTAGATCCTTGATTGGTACAAAAAATCGACAGGAAAGAACTACGAGGGTGACGAGGACCCTGGTGTCAAGTCTGTCACCAAAATCTTCAATTACTATAAGCAGCATGGCTACAAGACTATCGTTATGGGTGCCTCTTTCCGTAATGTTTGTATTGTAATTATAATTATCAATCATTGAGCTAACTATGTCTTGATTCAATAGACCGGAGAGATCAAGTCTCTCGCTGGCGTCGATTTTTTGACCATCTCCCCGGCCCTCCTTGAGGAGCTCAAGAACTCAACTGAGCCTGTTCCCAAGAAACTCGACGCTGCTCAAGGTGACATCATATTCATCTTATCACCTATCCAATAGATGTTCATGATCTGGTTCTCGTTTAGCCGCGAAAGCCGACCCCATCCCCAAAGTTTCTTACATCGATGATGAGGCTGAGTTCCGCTGGTCCCTACTCCAAGACCAGATGGCGTTCGACAAACTCCACGAGGGCATCAAGAAGTTCGCTGAAGATGGCGAGACCCTGAAAGAGCTCCTCAGGAAGAAGCTTTCCGCCTGATTTTCTCGTTTCTTTCTAATCTCTTTGATGTTTCTCCCCTCACTCTTCGAAGATAGACGATCAAATTCTGTACTTCTTGTACCACGACAATCATAATATCCTGTCTCATATGGTTGGAGTTGCGGCAAGATTTGGAGTACGTGAGTGGTGATCAATATAATATATTCAACCATTACCGACAGACACGTGTGCGGTCGACACTCGACATTGATGCGGTTGAAAATACTTTCAAAAGGTCCTCAACGTCTCGGATCAAGTAGTCCTGAGACTTCATGCTTCCATGGTTGACTGGACCACGAAAGTGTTCGCTACCCACGACTACTTTTATATAGGAGAATCAAAGTCGACATTTATATAGTCGGGCCAAGCCTGGCCAAGTTTATGCGGGAGGGTTGATGTGGATGTGCTTCAAGAACTAGATCGGGGTCAAACACTGTGCCATGCTTCATGACGATGATGAGCTTGAAATCGGTCTGAGGCCGAATAGGTCAAATTTTGAACTTTACAAACTTTTCAATTTCTTTCACTTAGTAAATGTGAGGTGACAGTCAATTCATGTGACCAACTTTCGGAATTGTTCGACTTCGAAAAACATGACCATAGCTCATACAGTGTGAATATTTTGATAAAAATATGACAGACTATACCAGTTAGTGTACATACTTATTAACATTTGGGCTGTTGAAACAGCTCCACTTCAACTGTACAGTTATATAGAAACTCTGACTTTCAAGTAGTATATAAAGCCTCAAAATATAGTAAAAAGACAAGAATTATTACACTCCATAGTTTGG